>LUGF01033177.1:2328-13625 GCA_001625245.1 Calycopis cecrops | reverse complement strand
AGAAGTGTAGACGTGCCGCGCGCGATCCATGTGCGCGGCGGGGAGCGCGCGCTCCTCGCCGCGTGCGATCCATTTCTTGTCGGTTTTTTGGTCACGCACAAAGGTGCCTCAGTTGCTAGGCGCGCGCGGTCTGGACGGTTGCGAGGATCGCGTGAACCGCCGTTATGGACAACTCACAATGTATACGTTTAATTTCCCTATATAGGGAAATCGTCCCTATTTAATTTTTGATATTGACTGTTTGGACACTCTGAAAAGATACTGTAGACTGACATAAGAATCTCCACTTGCTAAAAATCTCAATGTTTTAAGTAGTCTTTCCTTAACAGTAATGGCATCATGATAGTTTGTATCATTCTTTCTTATTTTGTTCTCCAATAGTGAACACAATAATTCAAATTGATTTGCAGTCATTCGTGCAAAATTAGCTTCAGCTGCATCATCAATTAACTCTTTGTAACGTCGAGTTCCATATTGCAACCGGTTTTTACAAATTGTTTTAACCCAATACTGTTTTTTTCGTTTTCGTAATTTTTGCCGTAAATATACAAGTAAAAAGTAGCTTGCTGCTGCTACGGCTATTCGTCGCCGTCGTTGCACGTGTGACTCCATAGCCAGACAAAATTCAACTGAATTATGGATCAGTATGGATCGGCTGGATCGCGTTGGAGCAGCCAGTCAGGATCGCAAAAGATTTCTGTTGGATCGACCTAGAACGATCCACGCTCCACGCATCACGATCTTGGATCGCGGATCGCGGGATCGCCGATCCACTTTGGATCGTCCGGTGTGGATCCGGCTATTAAGTAATTGGTAGTAATAATACGCTTAACGCCGAACGCTCTAAACTCATTGCGCGAACTTTACATTGAGTTTCGAAGATATATCTAGACAGACAAGTACTAAACAACGCTACAATAATCTCTCTAATGGAGATTTTTACTGCTCTAGAGTAGGTGCAAAAATTTATTGGATTGTAAGCACTAAACGGGGAATGTGCACATCAATCTTTGATTAGTGAATGAACAATATTCCTTTGTGATTTGTAAACATGTTTGTTACTCTTTCACACAAAAACTACTGAACAGATTTTCATGACACTTTACAGTAATATAGCTTTCATATCAGAATAACATAATAAGTTAAAATTTTGAATAATTTTTGAAGTCCGAATTCCACGCGGGCGAAGCCGCGGGCGGAATCTAGTTGAATATATTTACGAAAAACTAGTTGGGGGCGATGTTAAAATAGTATTAGTTTTTTTTGTCTGTCTGCTTGTCCGTTTGTTTGTTTGTCCAGGCTAATCTTTGAAACTACTGGACGGATTCGACTGAAACGTTTTGTGGTGTAGGTAAGCCTGGTCAACATCTAGAACAATTTTTACCGCGGGAAAATCGCTCATTCTTACCCTTAATTCAGTACCTAATTATACTTCACCCGACTGATCTGAAAATTTTAAAGAAACTTTGATTATACCTGGTACGCTACGCGAACGATGTTGCGGGCACCAGCTAGTACTTATATAAAAATCTAGTGACACAATGCTAGATACCGTACTCCTGCGAAATTGCTTGACCGATTCTTATAAAACGTTGTGGGCATATCGGGTAGGTCTGAGAATCGGCCAACATCCATTTTGCATCTTGACATTTCCACGGGACTGAAACATACGCGGGTGAAACCGCGGAGCGCAGCTAATATACAATAAAAAACCTGTACACTTACCAATCCAATACCTTCGAAGGCGTATACCGCAGTGCCGAAATACAGAGGTATCTGTGACCAGCCCGCCAAGTACGGTCTGGTCGATACCGGGGGCAGGCCGTGCGAGGCCTCGTACAAGACAGTGCCCACGCCGATGGCCATCAACAAGTTCGCGAAGGTGGAAAACGGAGTCAGGTATTTGAGATTGCGCACCATGCAGAACAGTAGCACTGGGATAACGACGAAAATCATGTGAATGGAGAGATCAGCGTGCAAGTTATATTGGTCACACACCTGGAAAAGATAATATTAATTACATGCGTACACGTAAACATCAACATCACGTATCACACGTAAATCAACTGTGTAGTTAGGGAGAAGTTGAAATACTGTTATTTTTTTATAAAACAATTATACACAAAAAATTCATTAAAATCGGCTGCGTGGTTTCAGTAAGGTTCGAGCACCAATACTGTCACACCAAACTTTAATATATATTAACTATATATTAAATAAAATTCTCGAGTCACAATTTTAGTTACCAATTTACTATACTCCTCCGAAACGGCTCCATTGATTCTCATGAAATTTTGTGCGCATATCGGGCAGACATGAGAATCGGCCAATATTTATTTTACATCTCGATATTTAAACGGGATCGAAACTTACGCAGGTGAAACCGCGGAGCGCAGCTAGTACCTAATTATATTTTCATACGCAGACTTTATGACCTGAGTCACCCAGACATGCATAAAAAATATAATCTCATTATTTTGGATGTAATTACACAAATTGTTTAAAATTATTTTTTAAACATATTTACTACATTATATTGCACATACAGTCTCATTTTAAAGTGCTCTGTTTTTACAAAGGCATTAAATTAATTAAGTTACCGATAAATTGTCACCTGAACATTGCATACAATTTGCCATTAAAACTTCAGTAAAAAACTTCGTGCCCTGGAGAGTACGTAGCCGACGGTTCTGCACCTGATTGGACCCAGAATGAGGAAACGGATCACTGCACTCGTGTCTTCACGCACTTATGGTTTTATAATATGGCTCGTCTCTATAAAGCCTGCGCAAATGAGGGATTAAAGTACGCGGTACTTTTGAGTTACTCGATACAGATGTAAGCTATCTATTTTAGCGGATAAAAATGTCCGCGTACAAAAATCCCTCGCGTGCGCATTGCGCATAGCCTTCAAAATAGGCCGCCATGTCCGAAATCGGGGTAGGTAGACATTAAAAGAATAGGTTTTGAAATAACTAAAAAATCTATTCTACAAGGCGAATCTTCGCTGGCTATCTCCTTTATTTATAAGATTCCAATCGATAGTAGTCTAATTAGATTGACCCGCATTTCAAAATAGGGCGCGCTAATTGAAATATAAACAGACATCTCGAGGGCACCTAACAGACTGAATGCAGAAATAAACTTAAACTAAGTATTTAATGGAAAATAGATCTTAAACTAACTATTTGTGACCGGCTCTAGCGATTTCCTTTCTTTTATTGCAAATGACTACTGACATAGACATAGTACATCAATATCTCTTACTAATCACAGAACTTCTCATTACTGTCGTCATTTTCGTCATCATCATTCTAAACCTCCTTTACAATGAAAAGTCGACTACCCCCACTAAGTTGGATGATTTTAGTATGCAGCCGGTCACGCAGGACCGGGGAAGGACCACTCGCTGTCATGACACCGTGATAGGTACGCCGCAGTTCCTACAGTTTGCACGTAGCCGGTGGCCCATTGGGAAGGAGCGGGATTTCTCGTTTGTCACCTTATAAGGCTTGTACGATGAAATTCAAATCTCTAATGAACAAGAACCTACTAGGCAAGCGTGATCCAACTTCGGCGACGTCATCTCTTGCCTTCAGATGAGACTGTTGCCAAATGGAAGCATAATAATTATGTCTCCTAAGACAATTTTTTTATAGCATACATATACAAACGAGCTCTCCGGAGCCGTTTTCATGACTACCGACGCCCATAGACATCCGCATAGACGGTATGAAGATGCGTTGCCCCCCTCCTTCCTCCTCGCTCCGTAGGCCACCTGCTACTTACTCCAGAAACGTGACAACACAGCTGTCGCTTTATGCCGGTCTCGTGTAAGCGAGAGGTACCTACCTCCCCGGTCGTACCGACCCAATTCGGGTACATACATGCATGCAGTGTTGCAATACCTCTTATTAAGTATGTACTTGCCATTTTAACATTATTCGCGATGAACACTATGTAGACACAGCAGAAACCAAGTTGAGTGATGCAGAGGAAGGCGTTGACCAGGATTTTCATGGTGGGTGCCAGGGGGCGTAGGCGCGCTGGCCCGTAGGAGAAGGCGAGAGACACCGTATCAGCGAAGCCCGGGGGCTTCTCTCGCTTCGTCTTTCTTTGCATCTCCTCGGAACAGTTCAGCTAGGAATAATCAATTAGTGAAAGTAACGCTTAAAGATTATTGATTTTTCGCAGCATACATTTAGAATATCAAATGTTGTTGGGCACAAACGCTAGTCAGTAATCGCTGATTAAAAATTTTACCTTTTTAAATTAAATAAACATATAAGATATGAAATGAGCTGATTTCTTTTGATTTTTGGACTATAACCTTCTTTAGTAAAGGGACTCTATCTAACACTGAAAGACTTTTTTGATTCAGACCAGTGGTCCCAGAGTTTGTAAGCTTAATAATACTATAATAATTGTAAGTAAACTTCTGAAAATAAACCTAAATTCATAAACCTAGAGGTTGGAAACCTGTAAGCTCTTTAACATGAACTATATCTCTCTATTTACAGGGTTGATTTTATCAAGAGAAATGTAGTATCATATAACAGATCGTTGTGCTTAAGCGGATGCTCCTATTTATTTCAAAATAACTAGTCTCTAGGTTGCAAACTTGACGTTTCATTATCATCAGCCTTTATCAGGGTTTCTTAATGTGGTGTCAGGGTTTCGCGGTAGCTCAGTCAAACTATAACGTACTCATCAGGAAATAATATAATCTATATACATACAGGGTTGATAAGAGCGAGACGCATTAAATTAAACCGCTTATACTATAAGTGCCTACAGTTAATCCGAAACTATTAAATAAAATATACTACAAGTATACGAAAATACTTTTTTCGAACAAGTTAAATAGCGAAAAAATGTAATCATGCTTTGCATCGGGCGGCTACACACACACGGATTGAATCACCCCGGCCGGTTCATACTCGCTATCAGCTGACGTACAGCGTGCACGAAGTAAGAAAAAACATAAAAAAAATCCTGTGGCTAAACTATTGCTCCGATTGATCTGATTTTTGTAGTGTAGCCTGGAAATTATACACAAAATATGTGATTTCATTTAACGAATCTCGCTTGTATCAACCTTGTATATAAAATTCTCATATCCCAATGCTATTTACCATACTCTTCCAATACGGCTCGACCGATTCTCATGAAATTTTGTGTGCCTAATGAGTAGGTCTGAGAATCGGCCAACATCTATTTTTCATCTCGATATTTCCACGGGTTCGGAACTTACGCGGGTGTATCCGCGGAGCGCAGCTAGTATATCCTATAATATATATTACCAGTCTCTTACTTGTTAGCTAATTAACGTTCAATAGTTACCAATAAATGCTGCGCGTGCACACAAAGTATCCCAAGGAATGCAGTCATGATGGGTGAGAATACGATACCGCCATTTCTGAACGCGTCACCCATCGCCAACAGTCCAGAACCGATGTTCCCTCGAAACACATGAAGCATAGTGTCCAAGTAACTAAAAGTGTTAATATATTTTTATTTAAGTGACTATTGTACTTGGTTACTAAAATGGACATCTGCAAAGAGGGTATACAGATGAGTGGCCCTTCTTCATCCTTCCCCCTTCATGGGCCTCCACGGGACAGCCATGCATTACGCACCTGCTTTATCATCAATACTTCAAAGAAAGCCTGACTGTGAATAAATTCACTTACCAACGAATCCGACTGATCGTTTGGCAGCAATGAGGGAAAAAAATATATGTTTAACATTGGAATGACGTAAGCAGTTCCGGATCTAGCTAGTGCGAGGTATGTAGCAAGCTCTATCCATGGGCCCTTTTAGGTATATATTGCGTGTGAAGGTCACATAGATTGCTATGGGCCCTGTACGCCGTGAAGGTAGACCTTGCTTTAGCGGAGCCCATTCAAAGGAACCTTTAGTCTTCTTTTTTCCTTTTCAGATCTGGAGTCTGGACTTATGCTGTTGAACCGAAGAAATAAGTAGTAGTACTAGTATAGGTGATCGTCAGGCGACGTGACTAGGTTTGGGAACGAAAAGGGACCGACCCTTCTCTTTCGCAGATGGGGGGGATGCATCCCGATATGAGAATGCTTAAAAGACCGAGTCCTTCAACCCCGGACTAACATCGCCAACCTCGGCACTGCCGGGAATAGTATATTAAAAATGTGTGACCATTACAAAGTTGACTAATTCACTCTTTAAAATACAGCACAATGGTCGCAGCACACTTATCAACTCGGAAAGGGATCGTAACGGTATCACCTCGAGCCGGTCAGTATTCTATGTATGAAACTTCACACTGCAGCGCACGCTAATGAGAAACGTAACGTAATCGTATCATCTTCGCTTTTCTAGGCGAGGCGTTTACGATCCCTTTCCGAGTTGATAAGTGTGCTGCGAACATAAAGCTTACATTTAAATGCCATACGAGTTGAGTGGAGCGGAATCGGCGTCGAGTTGTTATAATGTGCGAACACCTTTAAAAACACTTACGTTGTTGGATGACTGACTTTGTGATGGCCATCCGTGTCTTCGTCCTCGTCTTCTATGTTCAGTTTATTTTTGGCTTGCACGTTTATTATCTGCTCTTGGGACTGATATGAGCCGACGGCTTCGGAGCTGTTGCTGTAATGAAAAGGAAACTTGATTGTAAATGAAGCGAATTAAAATCAAGTGGATTTTTGTCATCCCACCAATATTATAAATGCGAAAAATATTTGTAGGTAGGTTGCATGCCTCTCGCTTACACGACACCGGCGTAAAGTGACAGCTGTGCTGTCGCATTTGGTGCGATGTGTGTCAGTAACTGCTGGACATCTATACCGCCTCTGTGAGGATGTCTATGAACGTCGGTTGTCATAAGAATGGCTCCGAGTATTCGTTTGCCCTCTTATACTATAAAAAAAAACGTACACAGCCCTAGTGAGGTTTGCTGGTGTAGAAGGAACAAGGAATACCTCACGGTGCACTTACCTCTCCCACATCATTTTATAATTGTAAACTTATTAACATTCTACTGCTAAACCTCGCGAGTCAGATATTAGTTGCGTATTTCGAGTTTAAATTGTAACTAGTTAATTAATAAAATTGTAAGTTTTTTTTTTTGGAAGTCTTGGCTGCCGCATCTTTATCTGTTATGTACTTTTGTTTTTGTTCTTCTTTCTTTTCGAGCCAAACTACTGTTGGATGAAATTTGGCAAATTTTTATCTCGAAAAATTAATTATATTGGTATATATTATTCTCGTGTAAAACATCGCTTGTGCAACTATGTAACTATATAGTTTGAAAAATCACAAAGTGCACGCCTCATAACACACATTTAAAATTTTTCTTTTCGGGCTCATCATTAAACGTATTTTAGTCCATAGAAATTACAGTAATAACACAAATTCTAATTTCTTCTTATTTATGATATATAGATATATTAAGCTACTATAAAATACATAAGTGTCCGACTCGTGCCCTACATCGTTGTGCGTCAAAAATAAAATAGGCAAATAGGTATATTAAAATACTAGCTGCGGCCTGCGGTTTCGCCCACGTAAATTTCGATCCTGTGGAAAATAGAAAATCATCCCATGTCATCCTATAGGAACTTTTTGAGCATAATATCCTGCATTAATACAAGTTACACTTTATGTGTGTACTAAATTTCATGAAAATCGGTAGGTACAGCATCACATCGGTAGTTTTTGCGTGAAGGAGTAACAAACAAACAAACAAACTTTTGCATTATTAATATTAGTAGGATAGCCTATGTTACTTCCTGATTTACTACTAGCTTTCTATTAGTGAAAGAATGGTTTAAATCGTCCGAGTTGAAGTCTATTCTATACAAACAAGATAATATTTTCTCTTGAAAGAATTAACTAATATCTAACCTAAATCTGTATACCAATTTTTATATTGCTAAGTTCAGAAATAAATAAATTCCCATACAAAATGTGGTCCCTCCATCATAGTGCTTTAAGGGAAATTGTGTCTCTTTTACCAACAGAGAATTTTCTTTTATTGTAATCAAGAACATTTTTACAATATTATAAGTCCAGAATTGAGAAAATTCCAAATTTTATTTCACCCCTAATAACCCCGAACCTTAAGTTGTTTAACAAATTTCAAGATATCTTTTATACACTGTGATTCTTTAAACCTAATAATAGTGTATTATAATACAAATTACGTGAATAAATCACTGAAATTCACTGTACTTTCTTTAAACTCATTTCTAGGTATTTTTGGCGTATTTAAAAATAGAATCATACCTATCTATTTACAGTGATTGTTTATGTATTCACAAATTTAAATTAAATGTAATAAATGTTCGAAATGCTCACCACCTTGTGGTATGCACAGTTACGGACCGCACGTTTACGTAAATTGTTCTTGAACCTGCTAAGCACGAAGGAATTATTTCTTATCTTATCAAAGGCTTCCCTTATTCTAACTTTTAATTCCTCCCTGTTAGCATATTCTGTCACATAAACGAGACGTTTCACTTCACTCCATAAATAATTATAGTCAAGAGGAGTTAGATAGAGGGAGCGCCACGGAATAGGCCCTCCGCGACCGATCCACCTATCTCTAAAATGATCACTTCGGTACTCAACTGTCCAAATGGGGCTGGTTTACACCCAACATTAGGCTATACGAAGGTATCTGGCGGTTGGAAAACCTCTCACGGTACAAGTTAATTGCACCTCGCACACTGTCATTGGATATGGCATAGGCATGTACCATATCCCAATACTCTTCATTGGAATACATAATATTATTTAGTAACTAACAAACGTAAACAACGAATGACCCTCAACGGGAACGAAACACGCTCGCGAAATTGCACCCGGAAATGAGCGATGCGTATGAGCCGGTGCACGCGTAACGACTGAAAGTAACGAGGTCGGGGGCGGGGGTCCGGTGTCGGGCTGTCTGAAATAATAATAATTATGCGGCCGGCCGACGCCGCGTACGGCGTAGCGCCATAATAACTCGATATCCAATATTTAATTATTGTGGGATAATTTGTAAAAAAAATAAGGTATTGTTTTTAGGGTTTCGTACCCAAAGGGTAAAAACGGGACCCAATTACTAAGGCTCCGATGTTCGTCCGTCTGTCACCAGGCTGTATCTCATGAACTATGATAGTTAGACAGTTGACATTTTCACAGATGGTGTATTTCTGTTGCCGCTATAACAACAAATACTAAAAAATTAAATAATATGAATATTTAAGGGGGCCACCATACAATAAACGTGATTTTTTGCTCGTTTTTGCTCGACGTTGACAACAGCAACAGAATATTAAGTTATATATTGTCTTAAAATGACATTAATTAAATTAAAATAAAACAAATATTTAAGGGGGCTCCCATACAAAATATAAGCTTCCGTTTTCGTAGATAAAGGTACGGAACCCTACGTGCGCGAGTCCGACTCGCACTTGGCCGATTTTTTTACATATTTGGATTGAGAAGATTGAGAACATGATTATTGACCTTAAAACAATAGATATGATTACATAACCTAAACATTTAAAAAAAATCATTAATTAAAAACAGTTACAATAATTAAAGTGGATATGAAACACAATCAGCTGTTGAGGTCAAAACACTCTTCGGGTGCTAATGCGCGTAGGTATATTTATGGACCTATGGATGTTTATGTAACAAAATATTACTAATAAGACGATAAAATTCAAACACCCTTGAAATGATGTTAATTTCCTTATTTTTAAATATGGCCGGTGACCAAAAACTAACCCTGTATAAACCAAGAAAAAAAAATATTATTTTTATAAGAACTTTTGGCCCAATTTTCTAGATACGCCAACTGCATGAATAACTTTCTAATCCCATATAAATATATAAGATTACATAGTTACATTTGCAGTTGCATTGTATTAGAATAATAGGTGTAAATAGATAGGCATAAGGCATAATGTGAAGAATGGGGAAGTGAGGAACAGGGTGTGCTCAGCCAATGAAACTGAATAACATTCTCATAGTAAAATATATCGAAATATGAAGAAAAACGACATTCTATACAAATGAAATAGGCTTAACAAGTCGGTATATTTATTTAAAACGTAAAATATTTTTAATATTGATGTAATAATAACTTACGCAATATCTTAAGACAGAAGGTCCCATAAGTATAATATGGATCTTACAACTTGTTAGGGTAGAAAAAATACGCTGCAAGACTTGGTTTTTTACAGGATGTTTTTGATGGGATAAATTATACCAGTTATATTTTAGGTGAAAAGTCATTCATAACAATAAAAAAAACTTTATAATAGCATTACTTCTTCTATTTTTATTTATTCAGTCAACCTTTATGATTTTAGATAAATTAATTAAACAAAAAAAGTTAGGAATTATTTTTTAATATTATAGGCCTTGTGTCTATCACATAAAAAAAAAACTTTACCGCCATTTCATTTCGAGTTAAATTATTTTCTGCGGTATTATTTAGATTTCTTACCTGCCTATTAATTGCGACCCATAATTAATTAGTCAACATTTGGAAAATCATTTTAATTAATAACAATAGAAATAATATTGTTTTTTTCTCAAATTGAGATTGCTTATTTAAATAAAGGTGCGACTGCATAAATAATGAACTGGCGCGCTTGCTATTAAGGCTACGCGTTATGAGTAGTTCAGACTTTGATTGTTAACTGTTTAGTACAAGTGATTATCTGTTTAGCAGACTGATAAGAAGTGTGTTCTTACAACAAACATACACGAAGAGCGTCTGCGATCAGAACAACAAGCTGATAGAAAAGGTGGCCGCCATGGGGGAAGATTACGAAAAGGCTGCTTCTCTGATCGATGATTTGAAAACTGTAGTCAGGGTGAGTGAAACTTGCCGACGGGTAGATGGTAAGGTTATAGCTAAAGCATTGATATCGAATTTGATTTAAAGACTCAATGTAAAATACAAAATTGCTAGTATAGTAGTATTGGATTTAAAAACTCAATGTAAAATTCAAAATTGCTAGTAGATTAGCGAGGTTAGTCTTATTTGGTCGTTATTCCTATCTAAATATAAATGTGTTTATTTGGAATGTTTTTAGGAATTTGCAGTTTGTGATTTTTTTATTTTTTAAACAAAATGATTAATGAAGAGTTTTGTGCTTTTTCACTTTAGCTGTCCTATTTCTTACATGTCTTCTTTATTAAAACTAGGGGACCCGCGAAGATTGATATACATTCTAAGTGAAACTTTTTTGTAATTAAAAACTAAATATCATATGACATGTTGTGACATTGTAACTTTATAAACAATTTATGCA
>LUGF01033157.1:199408-210734 GCA_001625245.1 Calycopis cecrops | reverse complement strand
AATATTTTGTTAAATAAAAATCGATTTGAAAAGGTCCTTAAAGATACAGCGGTCGTGTTTCTTACGCGAAACGTATCGACTTCAAGCTCAGTGACGCCAGCCGAGCGACACTCGCAAGTCATATGCCTCGCGGTGACCAAGAAATATGTTTATAACATTTGACAAAATAATTTTAACTAATTATTTTTCCATTCTTTTTTATTTCAAAAAATAACCCTGTATATTAAACTTGCCTTTTTGTATTTCTAGTCACTCACTTTGTATTTCTAGTCGCTCACTTTGTATTTGTAGTCGCTCACTTTGTATTTCTAGTCGCTCACTTAGTAATTTAGTCGCACGGCTAGAATTTGAACCGCTGAAGTGGAATAATTACAAATAACTTTTTGTAAGCTCATTCTGAATTTTATCAAATCAATGTTCGTCGTTACTTTAGTTAATTTTTCGCTTACTCATTTTCATCCCGATCGAATATTTAACTATGTATCTCATCATCAGTCCCAAAGTTATTTTTTAGTGGCTCGTTTTATTATTCCCCATAAACTAATGGTGGGACACACTTATGATATTAACCCTAGAGGTCCAATATACACAAGTATAATTTTGATATTTATAATTTATGTCACGGATCGCAAGGACCGCAAGTTGTCGACCGCTGCTTTACAGGAGTATTACCATGTTGTGTAAGTCTTTAAGAAACTAAAACTCGGATTGGACCTGAAGCTTCGTTGCCGCATATTTCAAGGAAGACTTTGTATCCCGACGACACAGCTGGTTAAACATATTTCTGCAGCCGTTGTTCACAAAACGAGTCGGCAGAATATTTTAATAATAATAAAGAGATTTTCGTTTAGAGAAAATTCTGAAGGCCAGGCTCATTTAATTAAGCCTTTCATTGTCGGCCGCTTCAAAATAATGAAAATTTATTTTTTTAAGTATTTAATTATACGCAATATACATTTATATTTAATGAAATCTCTGAAAGTTTTCTTGTTTATATTTTTTATTAGAGAGCAAAAGGGCTGTCGAATTGCTTTTTTAAGTGCTTTTTTGTAGATAAGGGAGCATACGAGTAGTATAAGCAATTTTCATCACTATCGACGCCTACACACATCCGCATAGAGGTTATACAGATGCGTTGCCTTCCTTCCTCTCACCTCCATGGGCGCCGTCGAAGAGTCGATGTGCTCCTTAATATCCACGCCACGAAAATGTGACAAATACGTTGGTCCTGTATCACTCCATTCACTCGAAAGGCCCTCTGTAAAACCTTGCGACGAATAACACGAAATGCTCGAATAGCTGTTACGTAGCACAACTATTGAATTTTTTTATAGTATACGAAGACGAACATGTCATCTGAGACATTTGGTGACTACCGACGCCCATTAACATCTGCATATTATGTAGATGCGTCGACCTCCTTTAACCATTCCCCCCAATGGGCCTCATGAGTGTAAGTAAAATTATGATTCCAAAAAAATTTTGGTGCTAAATAGATTTAAATGCAAAGGCACATATCTATTTACATTTTTTTAGGGTTCCGTAGCCAAAATGGCAAATAACGGAACCCTTATAGATTCGTCATGTCTGTCCGACGTCCGTCCGTCCGTCCGTATGTCACAGCCATTTTTTACCGAAACAATTGGGCCGTCGTAGTTGAAACTTTTTAGGTTGATGTATTCTGTGAACCGCTATTAGAATTTTGAATAAAAAGAAATAAATTAAGAAATAAAGGGGGGCACTCCATACATAGAACTAAATCTAAAAAATGTTTTTATCAGCCAACGTGTATGTGAGGGATGTCTGTGAATAGATCTTTAAAAATGACATTAAGGTTACTAAAACCATTTTTCTTCAAAATTAATCGTTTGAAAGACAGGACGCTTCCAAAGTGGAAAAATGAGTGCCCCCCCCCCTCTAACTTTTAAATATAAGAGAGTGAGAAATCTAAAAAATATGTATGCTGTAGATCTCAATGAAAACTATCAACGAAAATTAGTTTGAGCGAGGAGATATCATTATTAGTTTTTGAGTAATAATACACTTTCAAAAAAACGCAAATACAACTTTGTCGTTCATACAAACGCTATGAAAAACCAAGTTATTTTATTTTCTGATAAAAAAATTCAGTTGGTACGGAACCCTCGGTGTGCGAGTCCGACTCGCACTTGGCCGGTTTTTTATATAAGGGGCCTAACGACCAATCGGAGCAATTTTCATGACTACGCCCATAGACATCTACATAGACGTTACACAGATGCGTTGCCTTCCTTTCTCCTCCTCCCTCCATAGGCCACCGGCTAATGACACCGCACGAAACGCGACAGCACAGCCGTCACTTTACGCCGGTTTCGTGTAAGCGAGAGGTACCTCCCCGGTCGTGCATGCATGCAGCGTGGCACTACCTCTTACAATAATATGTGCCATTAGTCATCGTCCACGTACCTACTTGTCTCACATTCACAAATCACAGCGTATCTCATTTTGAGAATCTTGTCCGTGACTAGTGGCCTAGACACTTGACTGATATCAAATAGATAGGCTACAAGCGTATAGAACTGTGCGATGATTCAAAGCTTAAATAGTAAATTACGTCATCGTTTGTCGCGCTGTTCGCGCGCTGCTTCGTTTTTATGTGTCTGTGCAATGTTTGCTCAATAACTCTTGATGTTAGTTGATTGATTTATTTCTATCTTTGAGAAGCGAGAGAGAAATGCAAGATGGATGTATAAACAAAAATAATTAATTATCTTTAGTCTTCGTAATATTATAAGGTCATCCAAAAATACGATACTTTTCCAAAATAAAGTACACCAACGGCCTTGGTCATATCACGCGTAAAGGTCCCGGGTTCAAGTCCCGGACTTCCGGGAAAAAAATAAAGTACACCAGCGGCCATGTACATATTACGCGTAAAGGTCCCGGGTTCAAGTCCCGGACTTCCGGGAAAAAATAAAGTACACCAACGGCCATGTACATATCACGCGTAAAGTTCCCGGGTTCAAGTCCCGGACGTCCGGGAAAAAAGAGTGTTTAGAAAAAAACAACTTTAAAGGGTTTATCGCGGTGTATTTAATTATTTAACAAGCCCAACGTGGCAGAAGCTTTACCGTAACCGTGATCACACGTGGACTGATGTGACGTGGACATCTGTCACATCACTCCACAAGCGTGTTATCACAATTATTGAAGTTATAAAAAGTACCCGAAGATTTATAATGATCAACTTGTTTCGATTTTTAAAAACTCATTTTTGCATTGAATTAATTGTAAAACCCGAGGAAATTCGCTAAAGTTGAATGTAATTAATAATATTAGCGTAAACTTAAGGCATTATTATGTTATTGGCATTTCTGTGTTTATTATGAGCCTTTGCTTTGGAACCGACTTACTGTGCCTGATTTCTTACTAGTCGTGTGGAACTGCCGTGCGTTCTATCTGATTAAAATAAAATCTTAATTAATCAATATTATAAATGCGAAAGTTACAAACAAAAGTTGTTTGTTTGTTTGTTACTCCTTCACGCAAAAACTGCTGAACTGATTTTCATGAAATTTGGCCCACACACAGAGGGTAACTTAGATTAACACATTTTTATCCCGAAAAAATGTTCCTATGGGATGCCATGGGATGATTTTCGAGGAAATCGAAATTTACGCGGGTGAAACCGCGGGGCGCAGCTAGTAACTTAATATAATGCACACAATCCCTTACCTACTAAATTATGTCCGACGCAGTTGGCTAGTTTCTATATAGGGCCGTAGCCGGCTGGGGCTACATTGTTATTTGTTCCTGCAAAGTAGGCGAAGATTCTACAAGTTATTCAGCCTTAGAACAATACCTACGAGCAGTGTTAATTGAATCGCAAATTTGTTTGTTGTGTTAGTGACTCGCGTATGGTGAAGATGTTGCGGCCAGTATTCTGCGATAACTATTCTGTCTGCGACGCGCGTAAACTAATAACAATGTGTGACTTATCCTTAAGATATAAATATAGATAAGTGTTGTATTCTATCGTGAGACTAGTACAGGGTTTTTCAAACTGTTCCACGCATCCCTATTAGCTTTTTAAGACCAGAAAACCACTTAGGATACTGACTATTGATGAAAATTTAAATCATATTCTGAGCTTTGTTACATAAATTTTATCTCGCACCTCATATGTTCTTATTTCTTCAATAGATTTACTACCCTTCTAGATTTGTGACCGGAAAAGAAACTGGCTTGATCGTGGGCTCTAACAAACTATAAAATATATAAATTTGTAATGGGTTTTTTCTGCATTATGACTTAAAACTAATTACCAAGTTTTCTTTCAGTTTATCTACAACTAGCTGTGCCCCGCGGTTTTACCCGCGTTTACTTTCTAAGAAATCGATATAAACTTCAACACCCTATTTCACCCCCTTAGAGGTTGAATTTCTAAAAATCCTTTCTTAGCGGATGCCTACGTCGTAACATCTACCTGGATGCCAAATTTCAGCTTGATCCGTCCAGTGGTTTGGGCTGTGCGTTGATAGCTGGCTATGTCACGTTTGAGTTTTATATATATAGATGTACCTATTATATCAATTACCAAACATAAAGATTACAAGTTATATATCTTTCCGTGACAGGTACAAACGTACAGACAGATGAACGACAGACGGACAGGAGTACGAGAAAAGGATGAATTTATTTGCACATTCCAATTACAAACGAGCGATTTACAAAGTAGCATATTTAAAATGGATGCAAATCTCTCAAGTTCGATTACGTTCTTTGATGATACGGAGCCCTAAAAATTTTACTGTACAAATATTATTGCGGCTTTGTTAATATTTAATCTGGGGCTTGAACCGCTGTCGTCAGTTTACGGACATTTAATTAACTTAACGAGATTATGATATCTGACACCTCGTCCCTTGACCGTGGCTCATGAACCGAAACGTTAATGATGACAAGCTAAGACAGTTCCAAGTCTGTTATTGTGTTGAACTACATTTACGTAAACAAATGTATTAACATAAGGCCCATGGAGATGGGAGGAGTAAGGCGCGCATCTCTATAGCCTCTATACGGATTACGGATGTCTATGGACTTCGGTGTTCATGAAAAAGGGTCCGGCTCCGACTGAAATGGGGTCTATGGTGCTCAATCTTTTTTTTTTTTTTTTTTTTTTATGATATAGGAGGGCAAACGAGCAGCCGGAGCCATTTTCATGACTACCGACGCCCACAAACATCCGCATAGATGATATACAGATGCGCTGCCTTCCTTTCTCCTCCCACCTCCATGGGCCACCGGCTACTTACACACCGCACGAAACGCGACACCACAGCTGTCACTTCTCCAGGCTTCTGGCATTTTCGAAGAGAGCAATAGTCGGTCAAAGAGATTGGTAAGCAATTTGAGGCCACTGTCACCCAAGCATTTCCACGCTTCCACAGGAATACCGTCAGCTCCGATAGCTTTCTTGTTGGACATTTTGGATAAAGCCAATTTAATAATAATTCGTCTGCCTCCTTATACTATAAAAAATTCTAGATAATTTATATAAAAAAATGCCATTGGCCAATGGGTTTCCAATGTATCCAACCTTGGAAACTCATGCCCGCGGGTTGTGACTCTGCCACGCAAGGGACTTTTGTCCGCGGACTTTTTTGTCCGCCGACAAAAATGTATGCAAAGTATCGCGTGCTTTTAATCCATCTTTTGCGTTACTCGATACAGTTGAAAGCGGTCTATTTTAGGGATTTTCGTCCGCGGACTTTTTTTGTCCGCGGACGAAAATCCCTCGTTTGCGCAGGCCTTTAATGTGTGTCAGACGCGACTAGAGTTCACACCAAGCGAACATGATTCATGTGGCATAAAAATACGTCAAGAGAGTCATGAAATGGAATTTAAATCGTTATCCGTGGAGTTAGTTTATCGCCAACAAAATATCAAAATGCCAAATAGCGTTACTGATAAGATTGCAACGTAATGAAATCCCAGAACACTTACAATACTTGCTACATGTTTACAAACATTTTAATAATTAACAATCTTAATAAAAGAGGTAGGTTCGTAAGAGGTAGTGCCACACTGCATGCTTGTATGCAACCGAATTGCGTCGGCACGTCCGGGGAGATACCTCTCGCTTACACGAGACCGGCGTAAAGTAACAGCTGTACTGTCGCGTTTCGTACGGTGCGTATATAACCGGCGGCCCGGGGATGTGGAAGAAAGCGCATCTGTATAGCCTCTATGCGGATGTCTATGGGCGTCGATAGTCATGAAAATGGCTTCGTTTGCTCGTTTGCCCTCCTATACTATAAAAAATCAAAATTTTTTTTGTAACATTATCTCACACAAGTTCTTTATGGATTTTATTTATTTAACAATTAATGTACACGGAAACTTATATACTAACAGAGATATATTACAGGCAGGTACAAAGGTACAGCTTATTCCATACAGGAATATTTTTATAACATGTGAAATACAATACACCAAGTAGATAGGATAGTAGATGAAACTCACTTAACAAACATTATCTACTTTGAATACAACCCTCATCGGGTCCTCTACCAAATTCGAAACGACTTGACTCGAAATGACCCTTGTAACCTTTTGCAAACCCCACTTCAGCCGAAGACACTCGATGCTTGTCGAGGCGTCCATCACGTATCGCCTGGACTTAAGTTAATAGCATTTTAACGACGATACTAAGTTGTAAGGTGAATATTACACCGTTACATTTTGAAGTGATAGTTGCCGAAGGGACGTGAGCGCTTCACACACACTTTTACTCCTTTTTTATATCGTAGGGGGACAAACGAGCAATCGGAGCCTTTTGATGACTACCGTACCGCAGATGCGTATACCTCCTTCACCCAAATCCCCCCAAAAGCCACCGGCACTTCACGAGAGGTACCTTTATAAGAGAGGTACCTCCTCGGTCGTGCCGGCCCAATTACGCTGCAATGCAGCATGGAACTACCTCTTACATATTACTACTATTTTTTTACCGCGTGTTTCCGTCGTGCTTTCAGCATTTCTTGTGAAGTAAACTCCTAATTATGAAATTGGTTAGATATCGAATTCTGAGGGGAACGCTCCCTATATTAATCAAGAAGCAAAGGTGTGCTGTCTGGTTTGGTTAGAGACAAATGATGTTACTTTGAAGCGTTGTTACCTGTTTGAAAACTACCCTCAATTTTTTTAAGTATAACTATCTTGTACATAGCCCTCCCTATGTCAAGGAGTGGTCGAAAACGGACTGATCATGATGATGATGATAATGATAATGATAATTTATCGATAATATTATATTTATTAAATTTAGAACTGGTTTTACAGGACTCTATTTATGTCCCGATTAGGCTATCACAAAGTTAACTAGTCAATGAATTACACTTTCGTGGTAGTTAAGAGTTAAGTTTTAAATGTCTACGTGACACTTGACGTATACACACTTAAAAATAGAATAGTTGCTATCCCAGTCGTACCTGCCCGATTTGGTTGCAATGCAGGACTTGAACACGCGATTGGCAATACGCCAGGTTAAATGCTTATGAAAATCTATTCAATTGTCACCAAGAACTAATCATAATTAATCGCCTTGTACTAAATAAAAGAATATAATTACAACAATAAAAAATATCGAGTGTCCAACTAAAATGTATCACCGTAGGAGGAGATAGTGCCACGCTGCGTGCATGCATGAAGCCGGTACGACCGGGGAGGTACCTCTCGCTTACACGAGACCGGCGTGAAATGACAGCTGTGCTGTCGCGTTATGCGTGGCCCATGGAAGGAGAAGGAAGGAGGCAACGCATCTGTATAACCTCTATGCGGATGTCTATGGGCGTCGGTAATATTGCTCCAATTGCTCGTTTGCCCCATCCCGGCCCCCGGTTGGGCCGCCCGGAATTCTCACGGACCGCACGAAGCGCGACAGCGTGAAATTGATCCTCTCGCCGACATTCTGCGGTTTCCGTATCCGGGAGTTAATTCATTCCCAGCTTACAGTTGGAAGGAGCTGGCGATCGGCGGTCGGGGGCGTAAATAAACTTGAGGCGTTTGATGTTTCTGTTTTTGGATCGACTTATCAATGACTCCGACCTATATTATACTAAACTGCACATAGTTAAGTGTACAGGCAAAGTTGTACGGCTTATGACGCCCATATGTCCTTACTTCCTTACTAATATATGTATAAATGTTAATGTGTGTAACTCTTTCACGCCAAAACTACTCAACAGATTATAATGAAATTTTGTACACATATTACTAGAAGTATTAGAAAGGATATAGGACACTTTTTATTAAAAAAAATGGAAAATATTGCAATTCTATTGCAGTTCTATCGGAATGTAATGTTTATTTAAGTGCTTCTCCCGCGGCTTCCCTCGCGTTGAAACGCGAGGGAAGCCGCGGGAGAAGCAAGTGCTACATAAACAAGTTTTCACAGCCTTTAGATGAAGCTCATAATCAAGCGCATAGGGGTTATGTAGACCCGTGGCCATCGTTCCCCCTTGCTATGGCCTCCATTGCACAGCTGCCGAATTCCCTATTTGTAATGTAGTGTATAAGAGATGTATCCGTCGTGCTGGCCGGTTGCACTATCTCTCACAAAACTTTGTATTCTCCTGGAAAGCCATTGACTGCTTGAGAACAGCATATCCACTTAAGACCTATCTTTGAGAGACCGGCGACAATCGCAAGGTACAACCACACGCTGCAAGCGACATCACTGGTTTCTATGAATCTATGAATTCGACGTCGCGGCTGCCGGCCGAAATGTCGCCACGCTTTGAATCTATTTCATAGAGATTCATAGAAACCAGTGATGTCGCTTGCAGCGTGTCTGCAGCTTGCAGTTGTCGCCCGTCTCGGACTTGTACCTTTAAGGTGCTACAGGTATAGCCAGCAACAGCCACTATCCTATACTATTCCTATTTTTTTTTACCGCGTACAACAGTATTATGGAACCAGCTGCCTTCCTCGGTATTTCCGATCTGATACGACTTAGGGATCTTCAAGAAAAGAGCATTCCTCTTCCTTAAAACCTCCGGTACGGAACACGTGTTCACGGCCTTTTTTTGAAGCGTCTTAAGACGTCCGCGGTACCCGAAAAGAAAAAAGGCCGGCAACGCGTCTGCAAGACACCTAGTTTTGCGGATGTCTATCTGCCTGCCTCGTTTGCCCCCTATACCATAAAAAAAATATCTCCTCATGCGAGACGGGTAACTTTGTACTGAGTTGTTCGTGACCATGACTCAGTTATCACGATACATTTTACAACGCTGATAAGTACGCTCGCGTCAGCAATGTCATTTTATTGTGCCTTAATCATCCTCGCGCCTAGCAGATACGTCTCTGTGTAAAGATACTTACATTGTTACAATTAATCATAGATGACTCGGATGATGACAAAGGCTGTATCTGATGTGCTCTTTTATAGTATAAGAGGGCAAACAAGCAATTGGATGATGACTAGCAACCATAAACGGTAATTTGGTAAGAGGTAGTGCCACACTGCATGCTTGCACGCAGTCGAATTGGGCCGGCACGACCGGGGAGGTACCTCTCGCTTACACGAGACTGGCGCAAAGTGACAGCTGTGCTGTCGCGTTTCGTGCCTTGTGTAAGTAGCCGGTTGCCCATGTAGGTGGGAGGAGAAAGGAGGGCAGCGCATCTGTATAGCCCCTAGCGGATGTTTGTGGGCGTCGGTAGTCATGAAAATGGCTCCGGCTGCTCGTATGCCCTTCTATATCATAAAAAAAAACATCTGTAAAATTTATGCGCATATGCGTTGCCCTTATTTCGTCCCCTATCGGCCACCGGTTACTCATGAACAGCGCGAAACATGACATAACACAACTCGATATCGACGGTATTGCATGAACGAGAGATACCTACCCGGTCGTGCCGGCCCAATTCTGCTGCACTGCAGATGGCACTACCACTTACTATTCCTATCCTTATATCCTTATTCCTTATACATCCTAGGGACAATGTCTATTTGTCCACCGCCTATACGGCAAAGGTGAATCAACAAAAGCGACAAATTGACAAGGAAATTCAGATAATTCATAACCCTCATTTAAGTTAGCAATAAGTTTTTACACGTTCAAGATTAGTGCAATTTCATTCCTAGAACTTTCACAATTGACCACAGTGTCTTCAGACATTTTTTGCACACTCACTAATTCCTACATGCCCAAGGCTACGTTCCCTTTGAAACATTATTTGTCTAAAGATTAGAGAAAGATATACAGGTGGTTTAAACTAATGACTAATGTTGTGGCCTGGTAATAATTCTAAATGGATTAGAGGTCGGCTTTAGAACAAAATAAAAAAAAAACAGATACACGGTTCATAGCGCAGCAACGATACAATTCGGGTTATAACCTTATTACTGAAAATTTCCTTTACAAAACACACCTTTTGAATTTCAAACGTAAAATCGAGATTCGCATTTGAAATCGTCTAATAGCTTTGTTTGTCTCTGGCTCCCTTTAAAATTGAATTGTACCCAAATGGACATCTTTGTTCGTAGCATATTGTATCGGGACAAATTTGTATTAACCGTTCATTTGGCTTGCTGTTCCACTTTATCGTGATTCAATACTGATAAGATAACAATATCGTTGGTGTTATTGAATACAATAACAGATATTGTTATGATCTCACTTTAACGTTTATAAGAACTAGTGATAAAGGCCGATTGCACTGTTCGTTTTTATGGATAGTGCGTTGTAAAAGGCCTTTGCTGTTTAAGTCTCGCTCACGTAATATACTATGCTGCCGCGTTTGCCGTCCTCTCCTCCTCTCTCTTGTCGTCTATTGATGATCGTAAACTCAGTAGCATCTTATTGTAGCACTGTCACTTTACAGCATATCAACTGAGAATGAGATCCTAGCGATCAAATTCAGCTGCAAAATGCAGCCTGCATTGCATAATAATACTCGTTCAAAATTTATTAAAATAAACATCACCAACACGGTTATGATGTCAATGTACCACCAATCTTTGTCTGTAATAAAACTACATATTGAATCCTATATAAATACGTGATCCAAGGGCACTAGAGCGACGGAATGCCTCGAGCCACTTCAAAGGCAATACGGTTGTGTCAACAGCCGTTCTGACTTCTGTTAGTATTACCAGCGCGGTATCTTAATTAAATTATTTATTACTACGTAAATTAGATTTGCTCGTAAATAATATCATTTGAATTGTGTTGTTTGTTACGCTTTCACGATTAAAGTGCTCCTATTTAAAATTCATAGAGATATATTGCAAATGAGAACTACCTACTGGTTTTTTTATTTTTTTTATTTTTATAGTAAGGGG
>LUGF01033157.1:185115-199387 GCA_001625245.1 Calycopis cecrops | reverse complement strand
TTCATGACTACCGACGCCCACAGACAACCGCATAAAAACTATACAAATGCGCTGCCCTCCTTTCTCCTCCCACCTCCATGGGCCACCGGCTTCTTACACACCGCACGAAACGTGACAGCACCAGCTGTCACTTTACGTCGTTCTTGTGTAAGCGAGAGGTACCTCCCCGGTCGTGCCGGCCCAATTCGACTGCATGCAAGCATGCAGTGTGGCGCTACCTCTTACTGAAATGTGGATGTAGTTCGTTTATACACCAAAATCTACCAATATTTGGACCTCAGCCCTTACATATTTTATACGTTTACTGTGCAGTGCAATACCAATCAATTGTAAATATTGCTTTCATCAGAAAATAAATAACATTCTTGTCGACATCTTGCTCTAAAAATGTCCTGCGCGCCCGTAACAAGTTTATTTAAAGAAATAGCGCTATTTAAAGTGGAAGCGATGTATAGTATACTAGCTGCGCCCCGCGATTTCACCCGCGTAACTTTCGATCCCGTGGGAATATCGGGATGAAAAATAGATGTTGGCCGATTCTCAGACCTACTCAATATGCTCACAAAATTTCATGAGAATCGGTCAAGCCGTTTCGGAGGAGTATGGCAACGAAAACTGTGACACGAGAATTTTATATATTAGATTTATCGCATTGACCTTAGCTATTTCACTTGTAACCTAATGCATTGATATTGACCCAGTGAAGTGTATATCGAGATTTCACTGGCAGTTACGCACAGGACTGCATCGCATCTCATTACAGCTAACTACGAACATCCGCTCCAGGGGCCTATTGCGAACTACAACACAAGTGACGCAAAAAAAAAACAACGTTAATAAACTATTTCATTCGACAACGGATAAGAAAAATTTTGTGTGCATATGGACTAGGTCCGAGAATCAGACATCTATTTTTCATATATTTGGTAAGAGGTAGTGCCACGCTGCATGCTTGCATGCAGTGGAATTGGGCCGGCACGACCGGGGAGGTACCTCTCGCTTACACGCGACTGGCGTAAAGTGACAGCTGTGCTGTCGCGTTACGTGCTTTGTGTAAGTAGCCGGTGGCCCATGGAGGTGGGAGGAGAAAGGAGGGCAGCGCATCTGTATAGCCTCTTTGCGGATGTTTGTGGGCGTCGGTAGTCATGAAAATGTCTCCGGCTGCTCGTTAGCCCTCCTATATCATAAACAAAAAATATCCACGATTTACGATCCATTTCGATATTTCCACGGGATCGAATTTTACGCGGGTGAAATCGCGGAGCGCAAATGATCAATCTATATTAATTGTATCTTAACGTTAGCAGAATTACCTATATTAAGTTAATTAGGGTTCCGTACCCAAAGGGTAAAAAAGGGACCCTATTACTAAGGCTCCGATGTCCGTCCGTCCGTCCGTCCGTCTGTCACCAGGCTGTATCTCATGAACTATGATAGTTAGACAGTTGAAATTTTCCCAGATGGTGTATTTCTGTTGCCGCTATAACAACAAATACTAAAAAATTAAATAATATGAATATTTAAGGGGGCCCCATACAATAAACATCTCAATCCCATACAAAAGATATGCTTTCATAGATAGCTCCCGTTTTCATAGATAATGGTACGGAACCCTTCGTGCGTGTGTCAGACTCGCACTTGGCCAGTTTATTAAGTATTTGTTAGATTTAATGAAATAGAACACAAAAAGTTGAGGCTCCGCTTTTAAAATACCTGTTTTATTGCCATTGACTCACAGTTTGATAATAGGTGTGGTTATAAGTTGTAGGTCGTGATTTACTAGAAATACGAATTTAATTGAATGCGTCATCGATAAGTTCTGTTTCAAATTCAAATACTTCAGAGAGTTTTTGGATCAGTTTTTGATTTTCAATTTTATTTATTTACCTACCATTGCGAACTTACGAAGCCTCGATACCATTTTCACGGACACTTTGAAAACTTAAGCTAACTCATGTTATTATTCTAGACACGAATCGCTATATAATACAGCTGGAAAACAAGTTAAACTTAATATTAACATACCCCAGTACGAGCATTCGGCAACCGAAATGACTTTTGCCGATAGACTCGGAGCAACTTAATATAGGCAACCTAAGGCACCTTAGGGGTTTAGTACTCACCCATGGGCCTCCAAACCGGACCGACGGCAGCGAGTAAATCTTTCATCACCTAAATATAGATGGCAGATACCGGAGTATCAAAGACACCCGAGACGAAACCATAAACACAAGAGTGACATACAATTTTTTAAATAAGGTAGCGCAAGTGAAAGGTGTTATAATTTAACTTATTATAAATGCCACTGAATTGCAAAATAATGGAGGACTTGGATCTCCATTTGGCTTCTATTTTGCTCAGTTCTGTACTGAAAAAATAACAAAGACGTACGTGATACACACTAGTAATTTCGGAAAGTAGCTAATATCTATTTTATAAATCATTTTGGTATCAATAGCATTATTCTTGAACATAGACATACCTACTTAAGAAACTTGCCATTTGGTTCCGAAAAAGGTAATCAATCTCTGCCAATTAATGCACAAAGAGCTATTTAATATAATGATTAATTAATGTTAAAATAAGAAAACTTCGAGTTTCAATTTTTAAGTATCTTAGGTATGGCGAAACTTAAGCTTCAAATCCATAACAAGGCTTCAGACTTAAGTTTCAAAGTCGAGGCGACGCCGCTAAGCTCCTTTAGCGTTATTATGTTGACTGCAAGGCTTTGTGTAGAGTTATACAACGCTCGGTACGATACTTCAGTTCAAATTTAAATAGGAAGTCAAGTTTCTTACTTTTAGTCGTTATTACCACGATCACAGGAAACTAAAGCCAAACGTATAAGTACAGTTTGTAGGGACTACAGGTTGTACTCATAAATATAATATAGTAGAAAATTTGTTAATTTATTTCAATATCAGCTTACGCCCGCGGCCTCGCCCGCGTGGATTTCGGACTTCAAAAATTTTTCAAATTTTAACTTATTATATTATTCTGATATGAAAGCTATATTACTGTAAAGTTTCATGAAAACCAGTTCAGTAGTTTTTGTGTGAAAGAGTAACAAACATTCTTACAAACTTTCGCCTTTATAATATTAGTAGGATTTGTCGGTCACAGCTGCTTAATTGTTATTATATTTGTCTTAATAGCATTACCGTGATCGGATCTAATTATTCAATAGGTATTTTACTCGAATATTTTAAAGTAAACGTTTGTCCCTATATTTTAACCATTAAAAAATTATAATTTGATGTTTGGTGCGAAAAATTATTGGAATATAAAAATGAAATAAAAACCAAGGACCGAGAACATAATCGATACTTCGTGCGACAATTAAAGTGCATCTGCTTCGTTATGGCGCTAACGATTACTCCGCAAATACAAACGCCTTAACCAAGCGTCCGGACAATTTATGATATAATTTGGCTCTTAAAACGGGAATCCAAACAAGACGGTGTTCGGCTTTTGTGAGATTTTTTAACTTTGAGCAGCTGTCTCGCAAATTTTTTAATTTTTTTGGAAGCACGATTCGCAAGCAAGCGTTAGCCATGATATTTTTCGTATGTCTTTTTAATACCAAGATATAAAGTTCGTAATAATCGAGCGGTTCGGAGAAACTGGTAGGTAACCCTATTTTGGGTCCGTTACTTCGGATGAGTCTATTATTTGATTTGATGTTGAAGGAGGGAAGCGCAACTAATGTGCAGTTTGGATGTTGACGGGCATCGGCGGGCACTCACTACTGTAAAAACACTTTTTAGCATAATGGTCGCCGCACACTTATCCCATTTCCCATTAGTGTGCGTTGCAGTACGAAGTTTTATACAAATAATACTGACCGGCTCGAGGTGATACGGTTACGATCCCTTTCCAAGTTGATGAGTGTGCTGCGACCATTATAAGGAAAACATTTAGCAATAATAAATGTTAATGTAATCGATTCATAGTCTTGTGACACATCATCGTCTCAGCAAAGCTTATCAGAAAGCGTGGGTTGAGTTGACCCGACGTGTATGTAATCTATACATTTCGTTAATATTTAAAATTAAGAAAGCTGCGGTTGGTTGCCCAACTACGCCTTGTGTCGCAATCCTATGCAAATTCCGCTTAAGTTTTTATCAAAATTGTATTATCATATTCCATATATGGATACCCGCCACCATTAATTATAGATTAGAAAGAGTAATAATTTATTATCACAGTCTTTTGTGAAAAAGCTTTTACTTATTCATAAATATAATTTTGGGACATTTAAAATTATTTTCATGCTATATTATCCTTTACATAAAGTTCCCTTGTCATGTTATTTGTAACCAAACTCCTCGAAACGGTGAATATTTTCACGAAAACAAAATTAACGTATATGAAACCGCGGGGTTGTATTGTACATTATGCGTTACCTTACGAGTACAAACTTATTTTCATTCCCTGTTTTATACTAATATTAAGGGCTTGTTTGTGGCAATAGATAGGGCTGTTTTGCAATTCATCGATCTAACGTGGCTTTGTGATCGAACTTCGCATTGTATGAAGCGAGCTTAATATGTATATGTATGGACAAGAACTGAAACTTTAATATGTCAACTGCTAGCTGCGGAGCGCCTTGTCGAATTTACTTCTTACTAGAATACGAGTACATTGATATACAAAACTCACTCGAATTTTAACATTTTCTTGTATAAATTAAGGTTTCTATTGAAATCTTTTGCCATGTGTTTAGTGGATGAAAGATGGAGAAGTAATACATATAAATTTAATAAATTCGCGTTTTTCTGTCGAGCTACCACTCAAACTTTTAAGTCGCTCAGCTTGGACTGACGCTTTAGATACTAGCCAACTGCATGGGACATACTTTAGTGCTCAAGTGTGCTCTCTCAGTGCAAATTTTGTTCTATCATTCTCCTTCTCCGATGGGATGATAATTCGATGATCGAGCTCCTCGAGGATTGTTATTAGAAATTTAATAGGAAAAAAACAATCCAATGAGAAGCAAAGGAAAAGGTGTGACGCACCGCCTGGTGATGCATGCAAATCTATCTATCTATAAGTACATATAATAAAACAGTAAAATTTTAGTGTCTGTACATTGAATAAATTTACGAAAAACTAATTGGGGGCGAGGGGCACTTTTCTATGATTTTTAATTTTTTTGTTTGTCTGTTAGTCCGTTTGTTCGGGCTAATCTCCGAAACTACTGGACGGATTTTCATGAAACTTTACATTAATATAGCTTTCATATCAGAATAAGATAATAAGTTAAAATTTTGAATAATTTTTGAAGTCCGATATCCACGCGGGCGAAGCCGCGGGCGGAGCTTCCGCCAGTCATAATATAAAATATGAAGAAAGCCGTATAGGGATTACATAATGCTCTGCAGCTGCGTTGCAGTATATAACGCGAATGCCACGAATTGATTCAATTTATTAAATCACTATAACTGATCACACGTTAAAAATTATTTCAGACTGCATTTTCGAATCTTAGAAACTCTGTCCAACACATAATGGTTATTTTAGAACTTTATTTATTTTTACTTTGTAACTTCTAAAGCTAACTGGGTAAAGATTTATTGGCTCTTATTTGCATGCGGCAGTCGCAACGTGTCTGTCTGTAATTAAAATACTCGGAAATGATCTAAAGATACTTTATTCCTGCCTATGGTTTCTTTTTATTCTTAGATAAGCGATTATTTCACCTCACATTTTACATGGTAGATTGTTAAGTAAAACGCTAGATGTTTTGGCCGTGTAATCACGAAAACTCGAGCAGGCACCTAATATTTTATTTAACTATCTACCATGTATTTGCTGTGGCTTGGAATAACCTCTGTAAGTACTGTCCGGTATATATGTAAAATGAAGTAAAAGAAGAAACTTTAAAACCACCTTGTGAGTTGTGACGTAACAACAGGACGGCGAGTTGGCGAAATGCCACGAGCTCCGGCCAAGAGGGCCTGGTCAGAGAACAGACTGCACAGGTCAAACAACATTCATTAATTAATCTCCCCATATTTTCTCTACCTTGATAAAATGGATCCATCTGATTACAGTAAAACAACTTTAACAAATTTTATTGCGGTTCATATAATTTATAAGCCCGGCATTTCAGAAGCTATACAGCAACCATGATGGAACCGTTAAAGTTGTTTTATTGTAATGAGTTTACAAAATTGTTATTGGGGTTTTTTCAATTTCTAATAACAGTCCGGAGTCAGGAAGTTGGCGGTGATACACCCCCGTGCCTCGGAGAGCATGTTAAGCCGTCGCTCCTGCGCCTGATCTCTCACCGGTCGTGTCGGATTGCCGTCCCATCGGAATATGAGAGTGAGGGAATAGAGAGTGCACTTGTGTCTGCGCCATCACTTGTGTACTATATTATGTCCTGCGCAGATGGCTCGTCTCTATAGAGTCGGCCGCCGTAGCCGAAATCGGCTAGGACGATATTATTATTATAGTAATGACTAATATTGGCGTAAACATCATTATTATGGATTCAGCTGTTGAATTTGCCATCGACCAGAAAGATATATTCACGCTACCGCTCGAACGCGATATTCCCTAGCAACGGCAAATGTTTGTGTTGTATATTTGAATGAAACATGAGAGGCCATGATTCGTCATGACCAACGAGGCTTTTGAAACACAAACATTCCGTTTTGTGCATATCTGCATTGCTGTACCAATTTCACGTTGCGGTGTGCATGTCAGGTTAAAATCATTTACGAATTTCTGAATCGGTTTGCAACGTACTAACCTATTCATTTTGCTGTGCCGAAAAATATAGCAATTGAACATAGTATCTATGTAGCTAATCGATACAAAAAAACCAACTAAACTCATACAGAAAATGACTATGCGGGCGTGTAATATCTTTATAACAAAAACTCAATTCTATTTGTAGGTATCACCGTATTGGATGCTTTTTATAATTGAAGATCTACTGCAGCGCCAAGACATTTTATTTTTTGTTGGGGTTTCATATAATAAGCTTTGCAAGCAACAGAAAAGTCAAGTTGGGTAATATTGATGATGAGTTAGATGGACATAACGAAGGGTTATTTTTTAATTATAAAAGGTTTATGAGTTGACCAATAAAGGAAATTTTTGAGGACGAGTGATTGACATTGATCACGTTGTCACAATTCTAAATTCTTGCTGACAATATACATGTCATAAAGTAGGAGAGCTAATTTTAGTGAATTTTTTAAAATTTTTTTTTATGATATAGGAGGGCAAACGAGCAGCCGGAGCCATTTTCCGTATATATATATATATAAACATCCGCGTAGAGGCTATGCAGATGCGCTGCCCTCCTTTCTCCTCCCACCTCCATGGGCCACCGGCTACTTACACACCGAATGAAACGCGACAGCACAGCTGTCACTTTACGCCAGTCTCGTGTAAGTGAGAGGTATACCTCCCCGGTCGTACCGGCCCAATTCGACTGCATGCAAGCATGCAGTGTGGCACTACCTCTTACCATTTTTATAAGAGGTGTCAGCTATAGTTATAGTGCATTGCATCCGAGTCCGGCACCACCGCTCGCTTCGCCCGCGATTTCACCCGCGTAAATTTCCGTGAGAAATCATCCCATTGTATTCCATAGGATTTTTTTTTGAGGATAAAACTTTCCTGTGTTAATACATGTTATTCTCTATGTGCATGCCAAATTTCATGACAATCTGTTCAGCAGTTTTTGCGTGAAGGAGTAACAAACAAACAAACATACAAACTTTTATAATATTAGTTGGAGACCGCATTAAAGAGGATGGCTATGCAATCGCGAATCTTGCGGTTTATGAGTAGCCGTTAAACTATATAATATAATGTAAAAAAAACATGAACCTTTTACTAAAACAAGATGCACTGAATTCGAGTTACTTTCTTTCTATACTTGTCGTTCTAAAATTGAAAATTCGTGTAATTAATTGGAATATTTAATTGTTACAGGTCTGCCTACGACACAGAGAAGATATCAAAAGTTGCAATAAAGAAAATATCACCGTTCGAACACCAAACCTACTGCCAAAGAACGCTTAGAGAAATTAAAATATTAACACGATTTAAACATGAAAATGTAAGTCTCTTGTATATTTATTTAGTTGTCTTTCCCAGTGTGTTTAATGTAAGACGTAGTGTCTTTTCACATGCGTACGGTTACGGCACGGTCACCGCGCCGTGTATAGTAGTTTATGCAACTGTCATATAATGAAGGGTATTAAAACACGAGTGTGATTTTTTGAAACGAGCGAACGCGAGTTTCAAAATAGTAACACGAGTGTTTTAATACCCGTGTTATATGCAGTTGCATACACTATTTTATCTTCTCTAATGCAATTAATCAATTAATAAAATATTGCGAAACATTAAATTCATGCCTACGTCACAGCGAACTCGACGGCATTAAAATCTAACCAATAAGAGCGCAGCTGCAGCGCGCGCAGGGCTAATCAGGAGCGAGCGCGAGCGCGCGCAGGGCCAATCAGGAGCGAGCGCGCGCTGTTAAGAATTTTGACATAAGGCTCTCTCACCACTCACTCTCTCTCTCTCTCTCGCTCTCACACAGTGTTATAATGAGATTTTACGATATCGATTTGGATATTATAACATCATGTCAAATTGCTTAAATTGAGTTTTTTGTTGTCTGAGCTATAACAGTAGTTATTATAAGTCAAGTATTGAAAACATAAGTAGAATGTTACAACATTAGTGTAGATAAAAGTAGTTAAAGTATTAGCTGTTAAGACAGCTTTCATATGAAACGGCTTAACTTTTCACGGCGTGGTGACTGTGCCGTAACCGTATGCATGTGAAAAGGCACGTTGTATGTTGATGTCGATTAGTGATTGAAACTGATCATATTGTCCACATTCCAAATAGTAGCTGAAAACGTGAATTTAAAAATGTAGGAAAGTTAATTTTAATTAGAGGTGTGTTAAATATAGTTGCATATAATAGCATATAGTAGCATGTACGGTACATAGAAAGTATGATACATTGCAAGTATGTCACACAGTAAGTACGGGACATAGTAAGTACGGTACATAGCAAGTACGGTACATAGCAAGTACGGTACATAGCAAGTACGGTACATAGGCAAGTACGGTACATAGCAAGTACGATACATGGTAAGTACAGTACATAACAAGTACGGTACATACGATCGAAAATACTCTCGTCACGTAGTTGGGTAAACTCTGAACAAACTTAAACAAAGTTAAAACATAAAGTTAGGTTTTCAATAAGCCACGAAGGGTTCCTTGGTGAATAATTTTAAATACTTAAGTGGAGTTATATAGACCTTAAAGTTGAACAACTCGCCGTCCAAAACTCTACACTTACACAGCCGCTTAAAAGTAAACATGCCAGTTTATTATCTAAACTAGCAGCGCGCCACGTCTCACCTGCGTTACACACTTACTAGGCTTCTATTGGTCGTAGTTTTATAGTAGGTACCTACATAGCCTTCCTCGACAAACTGGCTATCTAACACCAAAATAATTATTCAAATAGGAGCAGTACGTACTGAATTTAGTGCGTTAAACCAAACAAACAAATTCTTTAGCTTTTTGATATAGATATTAGTATAGATAAATATTATACAAATAGATAAAAGATAAAGAATTTATAATTTGTATTTTTATAGTAGATACCTATACGTACCTATACAGTATTAGCAACGCGCTATTAAGATTGATTAGCGAGGGTGCGACCGTTACCTGTCTAAATGTAACAGTCGCTTATCATGCGATATCGTCCATACTACACCATACAAGTTATATTATTTATGAACGCTGCCTTATTCGCCGGGATACGGAATTAGAAGTGGCCGGCTCATGCGAGACGTGGTCGTCTTGTCGTTCGTTATTAGAGAATGATACCTAATAAATCGCTTAAGGCCGGTAGCGGTGGCGGCGCGGGAGCGGCGGGATCTTGTGTATGAATCTAATGGACCGACCATCGAGAACAGCGGTGCGGTAGCGTCGCGAGCGGTGCACTCTAGTCAACTGTCAAACAGCAAACACGCTCTCAGACACTAGACAACCGCACCCTCGATGTAGGTACACGCAGACAGGGACGGATGCCAAACACTATTGTTGTTAACTAATGTTACTGTGTTGTTGACACTAATGTTCACTTTACATCAGGTGACCTAACTGCTCGTTTGCCTCCTATGCTATAAAAAAAAAAAAAAACATACACTACAACCCAGACACACGTCAAGTCAGTCATACAGCACACGCGTTCGAACAGTTCGAACTACGCTTTTAGTGTAGGGACTAATCCCAATACGATACGCGATTTGCCTAGCTCTCCCTCTCGGCTCTCCCCAAAACTAGTCTCCTCGATCGAGCACACAGCAATCCGAGGAAGTTCTATTGCGTTTCTCTTCGTTTCTACTGCAAAAAATCAGGTCCGGAAAAAAACTGTAGTCAAGCTGTGACCGCCCTTTCTCGGATGTGCTACAACACGTTATTTCAACAATTTTTAAGAGAAAAAATCTTCTTTATTTGGTTGTACAGCTACACAGGGGTATTTCAAAATGAGACCACGGCCGATTTGTACGTGCAGCTCTCGTCCTATAATCCCCCAGGGATTATACAAATTTCGAATTACGCTATTAATATAATAAGATTTGCTACGGCTTCCCTCGCCAGACGTACAAGCCCCGACCACCGTAACTAGATAACCGGCCTGAAATAATGTATGTTAGCAAAATTACCCGCGAAACCTAACAAATGAACCGAAATTTATAAATTTGATTAAATACCGGAATATAACAAGTATGATCTAAGAATACGCGATTAGCTAATTCTTGAATAGAGTTGGCATAACGTTCGAGTTGGGGGTTCGGATCTCTGATAGATCTGAAAAATGTAGAACTAACTGCTTTTGTAGTTTTGTTAGGAAATATTACTTAGGACTATTTATTATTATACGGTACTATAATATCTCTGTTACGCAGCATACGAAACCGAACGCTGTCACTATAAAAAGGAAAATAATAACATATATCATGACATGTGCGATATGGGCCTCCCGGAGTCCGTAACGCGACGATATTTATTACGATTACGATCATCGGATACTCGATATATACTTGACACTACTCACACTAACGTGTGTTGTACGTGCGTCGTATTTAGGGTTCCGTAATTGCCTTCAAAGTAAAACTCGGAATTTTGTTGTCCACAAAGAGTTCCGTGATCTAGATTTATTAAATTCGACATGCTCGTACTAGATAGTGGAAAATTTTAGGAATCTAAATTATGGTATTTTATAGTTATATCACGAAAAAACATTGTAAATTTATAATTCATACAAAATGAGTCTGCTCTAGAAAATGTAAACTTGTAAATAACAAATAGTAGAGTAGGTAGAGTAGTAGTTGCGGGTACATACTAGATACACACTTAACCTAATAAGTAGGTACGTGGGTACAAAATCCTTGCTTTACGAGATTGTACCTCATTTTAACTTTTTTAGAAAGGGATAACTGTTTTAAAGTAAGCAGGCTTAGACAAGTTCAAAGGATCTGCTGTAAGTGAAACTAATTGCCACAGTCCCAGTTCCATCATTACGAAACGCAATTTGGGGGTGAGGGGGGCTCTTGTAAAACATTACGATATGATACAGGCCCGAAAGGGGAAATCGAACAGTGTTACGTAAAAAAAATAATACCTCAAATTGGCAAAATTAGGACAAATGAGACCTTTTTTTCTCAATTTAAATAAAAATATGCCGATTTGTGTGTTAATACTTCAACGCTCTCTTACACATATTTTACATAGTCAACTGTGTTCTAAGTCGAATGGACTACTTTTTTATAATTGAGATCGAATTCCGATCTGCGGGTGGGGAGCTTACCTATATAAATGACCGTAATATATCTTTTGTAGTTACATATCAAATTTTATGTAAAATAACGTTCTGTACCGTAGTTTACTGGAGTATTTTGTTACTTTACATCTTCAAATATGTGACATAAACGCGTGAATTTAGGAAATCAATAGAAATAGAAATAGAAAAACTTTGAAAATAAAAAAAATAGTTTTATGTATTCCATTGCGGCTCAAACGAAACTATTGTAAGTGGTTTGTGTTAAAGAATTAGTAATGTTTATTTGTTCACGGCAAAATGTTTGTTCCAGATCATCGACATTCGGGATATTTTAAGAGCAGAAACCATCGACCAGATGAAGGATGTTTACATCGTGCAGTGTCTAATGGAGACAGATCTATATAAGTTATTAAAAACACAGGTGAGCTATGTCTAGAGAGAGCTAGATCAACACTTTTTTAAAAATGAAAATGTTTTTCTCCAAAATATAATTATACAAATCACTTTTGACTTCAACAATTATAGCTACTGCCGATTCGACCCTAGCCCTGCCATAGCCCCCTCTAGCGAGAAGAAACGGCGAAACAAACTCAGCGAGCCTCATGAGTGTCTTGTGCGTTTTTTTTTTCATTTCTCCAGCGGCTGAATCACAGATTAAAATTAAGTAATTACGAACTTTGGTCACTGTGTAGCGGAAGAAAAAACAGGAGCAAAACTTAATATAAAGTAACTTGCTACATTTTTGCTGCATGTTTGCCTCAGGAGCCAATGCAAATTTAGTAGGTACTTTCCTCCTTGTGGCACAATGATTAGCACAATGTAGGACCGACTAGACCCAGAATTTCGGTGGGAATTGGTTATAGAGGCACTGAGCCTTTGAGCAAGCAGTCCATGACTAACTTGTTGGTCGAAACTGGTATTAGTGACAGTTACTCTTCTGATAATTATGAGTAAATACATTTATCATAATTAAATGACGTAAATATAGTCTATGTTCAATTACCCAATAATAATATGAGCACAGTCTGAAATAAATACACACAATCGCAGGAAAATGTTGGTTTTCCTCAATACATTAACTAAATATGGTAACGTTACAAATGTACTGGATAATACTTATAGACATAACACTGGTCTATTTCTTGGGATATAATTTGTAACTTGTTGCTATCTGAATATTGTGTTCGTACTAAGGGTCCGTTTTACCCGACCGCGTCTTTAAAAGACTAATGCTTTACGATAGCATATAATATATGAATACATGTATTATACAAAAGTCCGGTTTGCCTACCCCCAGTACTGGGGAAGAAGGGGGGGTCTGCCCCCTCATCGACCACCAATACAGTGGCCTGAGCTTACCACAGGGGCTCGCCACTCATATCGATGAAGCTGCACTGACCTTCTGTCTCAGCATAGATTCTATCTAAAAAAAAAAAAACATGAATACATTTCTGTATTCCTGGTATAATATGAACTATATGATTTAACGTTAGGGGGTTTTTTAGATTACTCTTCATGGCACGAGACATACTAAGTTCACTTAAGTATATCTCTATATATATAAAATTCTCGTATCACAATGTCAGTCACCATACTCATCCGATACGGCTAGGCCGATTCTCATGAAATTGTATGTGCCTACTGGGTCTTTCTCTCGTCTCGACATTTCCACGGGATCGAAACTTATGCCAGAGAAGCCGCGGGGCGCCGCTAGGTTCTTCATATATTTTTGCTTACAACTAGTTTTTTTGCGCGCCACTTCGTGCATCTAGTGTTTATTTGTATTTTCTTCTAAGATAAGTTTGTCTAAGAAAGTAATCTTTAGTTTGTTTAAGAAAAAAACACATTATCATTTATATGCAAATACTTCTCCAGTATCTCTGCTTAACACGCCATTTTGTTTGCAGAAATTAAGTAACGACCACATCTGCTACTTCCTGTACCAAATCCTGCGAGGGCTCAAGTACATACACTCGGCGAACGTGCTACATCGAGACCTCAAGCCGTCGAACCTGCTGCTGAATACCACGTGCGACCTGAAGGTGAGTTATGTTTTAGGTATTCCAATATGTGGGTAAAATCTATCCCAAGGCATTTTTCGGAACAAAAATATTTTTATCTGAGCCAAATTTCATCCCAGCCGTTTATTGCTTTTTTTTGCAAGGACAACATAAGGTGGGTGGACCATAGAAGGCCATGCTCCTTTGAAGGCCAACTATTAAAAAATCATAGTTATTGACATGTAAAGACATATTCCTTCTACTACGCACTAAGATCCATCAAACTCGAGTCCACAAACGCAGCGACAAGTTGATGGAGCCGCTATTGTGGCTATGCGATGCCACGTTTCGTAGACTACGTTCGTCGACGTTACAATTGTTATTCGCGCGCACAGCAAGACGTAGATTTTTGGTCAATTACCTAT
>LUGF01033157.1:168260-179328 GCA_001625245.1 Calycopis cecrops | reverse complement strand
TGTGTGTATGCATACATATAAGGAGGTTTACATTTACCCGCAGTAACTGTTCATGATATGTAGTGACGTGTGTACAGAGTTACCTCGATATCCGAACAGCTGACTGCAGTGCGGACTGCAGCACAGTTTATGTAAGCCCCTTATCGCTTCACCGTTGATTGTCAAACCTAATGTGAAACTCGTCTGCAATAAACTTCCGTAATACGGAGCTGAGCGGTGGAGCAATGGGAGATTAAATAACTTTGTCGTAAGGTTTCACTTTATTCCTTACATCCTATTCACCATCATCGTCGGTTTTGTACTGTATATAGTACAAAAATATGTTTGATTGAAAGACAGAGCGTAAGGGGCCAAACGAGAAATCGGAGCCATTTTCCTGACTGCCGACGTCCATAGACATCCGCACAGATGCTATTCTGAGGCGTTGCCCCTTCCTCCTCACCCCTTCATAGGCCTAAAGATGTAAGTACCAGTACTTTAAATTATTTAATTAATTTAAATGTACGAATCAAAAACCTCATCGTTTTTAAATGATATCTCCAAGGTAACCATCATAATAAAGGAAACATAAAAATCGCTAAATGAAATAACAGCAACACAGTCTCATTACAAACAATCTAAGCTTATTTTTGCGTTTAAAACAATTTTATAACCATTTTACAAATTGCTTACCTCAACCTCCTCCATTTCTCTAAAGCCTGTTTGTTTTAAAATGAGTAGTCTTATAGGGTTTGCGTCGTTAATGGTCTGTCTACAGTTCAAATATTGCTCATTTACGTTTGATAAAACAGAGGTATTCCCTTTGGAGCTTTAAATGAAAGACATTCGTTCATTAATGGGAAACATTTTCAGCTCCACTTAGGTGAGCATAGCGTATGAAGGGGTGTGAGTTTACAATAGAAATTGAACCTTAGGCATTCGCTCGTACGTCTGCAAATAATATGACACGTTCTTTCTACTTAACGTCTCAACAGATCCTTGTACAGTGCGAGGGGAACTGCGTGAGGAGAATTTTAAACAGGCTGGACGAAATGAATTTGAAACTGGGAGCAATTATGGTGACACAGGCTCAAATTGTGGCAGGGACCTGAGTCACTGCAATGTATTGTTATTGTTGGTGATAGAGACAAAGGCGAATCCATCGACGAATGGCAGGATATCCATCAGTAGCTAACGTGAATAAATAATGCCAGGAAAATATTGTGTAATACATTTAACCTTGCGCTTCGATTGGCTCGTCTTGGCGGGGGCACTGCCGTGCCCTTAGATTAGAGAACAAACAAGACTGCCTAAAATATATTTTAATGCACCTAATACCAATTGCGTCATCAAGACGAATCTAACGCTATTTCGTTCATCCGTCAAGCTACAAGCTGCAGCGTGGAACAAGGTATCTACATACACACCTCCAGTAAGAGGCAGGTTGCATTGCAGTCGAATTAGGCAAGTACGACCGGGATCGTACCTCTCGTTCACGCGATAACGGCGTAAAGTGACAGCTGTGTTGTCGCGTTTTGTGCGGTGTGTGTGTCCGGTATCCTATGGAGTGGAGTGAAAGGAAGGGAAGTAATGCACCTGTATAGCCTCAATGCGGATGTCTCTGGACGTTACCTAAATGGTTCCGACTGCTTAGCTGTATCTCCCCCTCCACCCGCCGGATACAAAAAAAAAACACTAAAAACAATTGACGCAGGCTAAAAATACAAAATACATTGTACGAATATGTTTGACGGATCAAAACGTTGAACGTTCCTTTGTAGTCTCATGCTCTATCTTTGATGAGACCATCTGTTACTGATACCTTTCCTTGCTTATAAGGTTTCGTTTGATAAAACGGCGAATAAAAATAGGGGCCCTGTAAAATAGGGGCGAAAACCTTTATAGCGAGTTCCACGAAACACGGCCTCGAAATTGTATTCTTCGCTTTGAAGTAAACAATAAAAAGTACCTACTGTCCTCTCGGCCTTGAGGGTGCTCTAAACCTCTGCTCAATTCTCGAGTGACAGGTGCTAAGAGGGCAATGGCCTCTTCTTAGAGACGGTTATGTCCTAGAAAGGGTTGCTAGGTGGGCCAGAGAGGGAGTGGCGGATGGGAGTGCGGCGAAGGCGGTGCGCGCAACTTATGCCACGTCTTTAGCTAGGATCAGGGGACAGAGTGGGAACCTAACCCCATTAAACGGGCCTGACGTCGAAGGGACTTGATTTAGGTCTCAAATCAAAATCAAAATCAATCGAGTCGTCGAATCAGCCTATGTCGAAGGGGTCCTGTCCCTTTTGAGGGACTGGCCAGTCACCTAGGTGACCTGTTGCTGATTAATTCAAAGCACCTCAGTATGAGCGATCAATGACACCCGCGGGGTTCTAGTAGGTATTCGGTCCAGACCGCGATACTTAACACCTCACCATGCCCCACCACACCCCATCGTGTGTGTACCCAGAACCAATGGCAGTGCGTAAATATATTTTCCCGCGAAACCGAGCTAAAATAGGCTACACAGTGCTATTAATTATAATAAATGGAACGTTAATGCATACCGATCGAAGCATTTATAATACAAGTAGGATTTATTGCAGTCCGTAAATATTGTTCGTCACACTATAATTATGTTTGAAAGCGTTTAAACCTGAAACAAATCAGACCGAGGGGTTTCGATTAGGTCTTAAGGAGTGGCAGGCCATTACAGTATCCGATTGCGGAATATAAATGGATGGAGCGATTTGAAAATATGGCTGCAATAAATTGAAAATGTATAATTTATGTGAAAACGGCTTTTCTGACTCGCCACGGATCAGTTGGGGAGTTCAGACAGAGATGAATAATGTAACAAATAATTTGGGTTTTATACGCATCAATCAGTCGTCCTGGATGTACAGGAAGAATTATGTATATACATACTAACTGCGCCCCGCGATTTCACCAGCGTAAATTTCGATCCCGTGGAAAATAGAAAATCATCCCATGGCATCGCATAGGAGCATTTTTTCGAGATAAACACTATCCTATGTGTTATTCCAAGTCACCCTCTGTGTGTGCCAAATTTCTTGAAAATCGGTTCAGCATTTTTTGCGTGAATGAGCAAACAAAAAAACAAACATACAAACTTTCGCATTTATAATATTAATAGGATACTAGCAATCGCCCGCAGATCGAAATTCTATCTACATATATAAAACTCAAACGTGACATATCCAACTATCAACGCACAGCCCAAACCGCTGGACGGATCAAGCTGAAATTTGGCATGCAGGTAGATGTTACGACGTAGGCATCCGTTAAGAAAGGATTTTTAGAAATTCAACCCCCAAGGGGTGAAATAGGGCGTTGAAGTTTATATGAAATTCGCGGTTAAAACCGCGGGGCACAGCTAGTTTCAGTTATACAATACCAAATTTGTAATTCCTCCATTATCACGCGGTAGTTTACTCACAGACACGTCTGCTCCGTAGTTTTATCTGTCGGTTGTCACGTGCGAGCCATTTGACGAGCTGGACGAGGCGACTGTTACATCGCTGATGTGTTATCATATTGTAAACGAGTAGTATCGGCTGATAGTAAAAGCCGCCCATGGATTTCGTAAGAGTTTATTTATCGCCTCAAAGTAATGCCTACGATGTATAGAATCGTGCAGATTGGAAGTAGGGTTGCCAGCTTTTTCTCTTGCAAATAAAGTACTTAACGCAACGTATATTTTGTTCTATCCTTACAAAAACATACACGTAGTAAGGTTGTACCTACTTTATTTCACTTTTCACAAGTATTATCACGCTGATCATCAGTACCACGTCCTATTTAATTTTAATATGTAAAACATGGGTTTTCGGAGGCATGCTTACGACCTACACTTTTAAAATCCCATAAATTTTTGATTGTGCAATATAAAGATTTTCCGCGTACTTTATTATTCACATAAACTATAGAGTACAAATGTTTGAAATAACGTTCAATACTTTATTATAAAGTACGAGTGGCAACCCTAATTGTAAGTGACCCATTGGAGGCAAATGTCTGCATAAAGACTGTGCGAATGTTAATGGGCGTCGATAGTGTTCAAAAGACTATTATAAAAACGGGCGTCATCATATCTAGTACCTACTGATGATAAACGACATTTTACTGTGCGTGAAAATTATTATTGCAACAAATAAACGTGTAGGGGTGAATTATTGTCGAAACTAGCAGTCTCAGACCTTAAATGAGATGTAGGTCAGGATGTAGCATTTTTCATATCTTCTTTTGGACCTTTAGACTTTTAGACCATTCTTGCACATTAAGAATTCTCACATATCTCATCATTTTCCGACAATCCAGTAAATTAAAGTCGTTTGACGAAAGCAAAGAACAATGCCACGACAGATTTTTAAGTTAATTGATTTGTTTGTGTCGTAACTAATAACCACCGAGTGTTTGTTGAAAATTAAATAAATAAATAAATTGTTTATTTCAGCATTACAATATTGATCATACACATAACACTTACAATAGTTACAACTTATAATCTATGCTGCACAGTATCAACTAAATACACAAGTTTCTTGCAGTTCTCACACTAGGATACCCTGTATTGTGAGAGCTGAAACGTGACGATTACCTGAATGATTTAACCTCGGTTTAAATTAAACTACAGAAAGATGATAAGTAGGTTTCAGACTGGTAGAGTCAATCTAATATTATTCAATATTATCTCCATTTGATTGATTTGATGAAGTGTTACTTTGCCTGTCTGGGAAAGGGAACAGTGAAGCTAGTATATTAATATATATTTTTTGTTAAAATTTGATACATACTTATAAATTGTTATAAATAAGTATAACATATATACATTTATTTATATATATTATATTCATATACATATACATATATACACATACTTTATATAAATAATATTCTCAACACTATAATTTTAAAATATAAAGTGCTTAGTGCAGTGACATAATCATTTTCTCAGTATTTTCGTAGTCCAGTGATTTGAGGAAATTCATTACAATTTTTTTAGCTTCGGATGTTGTACACTTATGTATCCCAGTGAGTGAGCAAAGTTTGTTGTAAATATAAATTCCTGCGTAAGGGTTAAAGCGTTTAGCAAATGACGAGTTTACTTTAATATTTGGAACTCTGAAAATACGCCGTGCCAAAATTTTTTTGTAATAGCTCTAGCTATACCTCTAGCTATTTTCCGGTTTAGCATAAATTAATCGGATTTTTTGAAAATGTACTTTTTAAAGAGTACCTATCAGCTATTTATATAGACTGTGAGATGACGACAAGTTAGGAGTGAAATAAATATTTTTTTTAGTATAAAGGGCAAATGGGCAATCGGAGCCATTATCATGACTACTAACGCCCATAGACATCCGCATAGAGGTTATACAGATGCGGCGTGTCACCGGCTACTTACATATCGCACGAAACGCGACAGCACAGCTATCGCTTTACGCCGGTGTCGTGTCAGCGATAAGTTCCTGCCCGGTCGTGCCGGCCCAATTCAGCTACATGCATGAATGCAGTGTGGCACTACCTCTTACTACAGTTATTTCTAGTTTTATATGTTCTGTGTTCCTCTGTGCAGATCTGCGACTTCGGGCTGGCGCGGGTGGCGGACCCCGACCACGACCACACGGGCTTCCTCACGGAGTACGTCGCCACGCGCTGGTACCGCGCGCCAGAGATCATGCTCAACTCCAAGGTAAAACAACTAACTAACGACTAACAAGAACACCGGAGTGAAGTGACAGCTGTTCGTGTGGTGTGTAAGTAGCCGGTGACCCATGAAGGTGGGAGGTGGCAATGCATCTGTATAGCCTCTATATTAAAAATGATGTAAATCGTTGAAAACGGATCGGAAAAGGTCAACTTTATCACGGGGAGTGTTCCGAGGAATTGTTCGGATTAATCCCTGCAGCTGAATTCCGTTATAGGACTTCGCGCCGAAATTCCAAATTCCACCGTCACCACCTAGATCCTCCGAAGTCCACTGTGCGCTATAGGCGCAATTTCATCCCACGCACCATTTCAATATGGCATCAGCTGCCCCCCTTGGTATTTCCGGACCGATACGACCTAGGGATCTTCAAGAAAAGAGCTTATTCTTTCCTCAAAGGTCGGCAACGCATCTGTTAGATCTCCGGTGTTACGGATGTCTGTGGGCGTTGGTGTTCACTTTACATCAGGTGACCTTACTGCTCGTTTGCCTCCTATGCTATAAAAAACTTTTTGCATAAGCCACCTCACTATTACTACATGTGATATGCATGACGGTGAGTCCGGCAAGTCGACACTAAAACAAGCAAATCTTTGCTTGTGTGTTGTTCACCTCTTCTCTCGGAAGATACTGTAGTACCGTGCCGGGAGTAATCGGGATTGGGCGTAGCTTTTGCTCCCATGGCAGTGTTATCTGAAAATCCTAATTGAATACTTCCTAGCTAGTTCTATGCCATCTGGCTGAAAGTAGGAAAATATAAACACTTATAATAAATGGAGATAAATATGAATACTTGATATTATTTTCAATGCATTTATTTCTGAATCATATTATATAAGATACATTTTTATTAATATAAAATCTAGAACCTAGCTAAGAGAGTTCGTCATTCTTTCAATCTGTTTCTCGTTGTATCGAGACTTGTATAATCTTTTTCTGACAAGAAAAAATATACGTTCTATATTTCAAAATTCGCATTTATATTCTTCTAGCAAAAATATGTCAAACAAAGAGGTCTTAAGAGATATGTAAGCATGGAGGAAACTCCATACGTTACATTATCCTCCCTCCTCAAAAGAATTTTTGACTAAACCTAGGCAAAAATTATACAAACCAACAAACATAATTCAGCTACCTAACAGGGGAAAATATCGTAGACAGAAATACAGATCCTTCTTACTATGAAGTGGCTGGACCTTAAGGTAATAGAAATTCCATAAACTTTAGTTTCAATATCTCAAGTGGAATTTTCTGACCCCTCATCAAGGTCCAACATTCTATGGCTTCCACTATAACGACTGCCGGGACGGGTGTGGTTTTCGGCGTAGCTCGATCCCCTTTGCAGTGTTACCTTAAAATATCTGAAAGTCCTAATCGAATACTTCCTAGCTAGTTCTATGCCATCTGGCTGAAAGTAGGAAAATATAAACACTTATAATAAATGGAGATAAATATGAATACTTGATATTATTTTCAATGCATTTATTTCTGAATCATATTATATAAGATACATTTTTATTAATATAAAATCTAGAACCTAGCTAAGAGAGTTGGTCATTCTTTCAATCTGTTTCTCGTTGTATCGAGACTTGTAGAATCTTTTTCTGACAAGAAAAAATATACGTTCTATATTTAAAAATTCGCATTTATATTCTTCTAGCAAAAATATGTCAAACAAAGAGGTCTTAAGTGATATGTAAGCATGGAGGAAACTCCATACGTTACAATACCTATACCTCTCGCTGGTACGAAACCCTCAGTTTCCAAGCCCGACTCGCACTTGGCCGGTTTTTCAGTAAATAATTTATTTTATTAGACATAATAAAGCCACGGAAAAACTGACTTATTATAATCCATGTCGTTATTATTATAGATATTTATTTATTTTATACTTCTTGTTGTGCTCGAATGTTCTCTACAGTGCCAACTAGTTTGTGAACTCTACTGGATCGGAACTTTTTGCCAACAACCACCGACAAGAATTGATGACTCACTTTCCTATTTGCCAAAAGTTTAATTGATCCGTGTTTTATCGTGAACCTATTTAGATATACTGTTGTAGCTATAGTTTTACCTCACACAATAATTACAAGCAACACGTGATCTTAGTATAGGTAAGCTATTTTTGTAGTTGTAACTTCTCATATTAAATTTACCTATTAATACAGAAGGTTTGGTTTTTTTAAATTCGATCTATCTCAGCATATGAATCTGTTCCTTGGATTGGACGAGAAAAGTATTACAAGTATTCCGTTTCTCTATTTAGATTGCAAAAATCGCACACATGTTATGGTTTTCACTCCTTTCAGTTTCACTGCAGGTTTTCACATGATAATTTCTTTTAACGCTGAGTGACATTGAGTAAGTCAAATAAAAATTATCATTAAGGCTGTGACCCCAGTAAGCAAACTGTTAGTGGCGGACTGAGTTTGAGGCGTATCGGTTTAGTAGGTACGCCCTTTCATGTATTTTAAAAATAGTCCACAATTTGCTAGTTTTGCGCTCAATCTACGCTGTTTTCAGCGTTACATACTCCGACGTCTCAGTTAGTGGCAGATTCATAATTTCTTAGTAAAATAAAAATAACAATTTGCTTGCGACCTACGAAAATTGATCTGAGCTTGCAGCTAACTCAAATTTCAGTTCGGCACAAATTTGCTACTCACTCAGTCGGCCGCTTACAATTTAGGGACACAGCCTTAAAGAAAAAAAAATAAAACCCGAATTAATCAACCCGCAATACCACCTATCTTCCTAACTGTGCCGTTGCTCAAGCCTACAACACTAAACTTGGGTATTCGTGTCAATATAAAAAGTAATAAAAGATGAGAAAACGAGAAAACTGCTCCGAGCCTCTTGTCTGTGTGAAATACGAATGATTGAAAACGTCCAATACATCGAAGAGCCGGGTTCCATTATCTTTACTCCGCACAGACCACATCGAGTGCCGTTATTAATGTACAGCCCCGGGTTCATATAAACCTACTCCTCCGAGAAATAGTCAAACTATTTAGTTTTGAGATTTTAATATAAAACAGTTTAGAACTCTGTCCTTAGAGTATGTTCCTAATAACAAAAGTCTATTATCATTATGTCATCATACTCCTGTGACTATCATATTTTATTAAGAAAGAATAAAAAGGTAAAACAATGTTATTTTAGCTCTATGTTATTACAGATACCCAAATCATGCCTTTTACGACATATTTCATTTTCGTGACTATTTTCGTTAACTTTTGGGGAATGTTCTCACGTAAGCACACGCACGAGTATATATTGCTATTAGGTATATATTACTGTGGAAGGACCCTTGGAAAACGGACAAGGTATACAGTATTTTTTATAATATTAAGTAGAGGGTTTCATAAACAATATTCAGAAAATGATATAAGATAAAGCAACAACGCTTTGCTATTGTAGTTAAATGAAGATTGTTTACAAGCGCGAAGGAATTATTATAAGACAATTTAATCGACTGAACCAGGGCAAGGGGGAGGTATACATGTACATTACTGTTTATTTTATCTTATACAGGGTTATTTTTTGGTCACCGGCCAAATTTTCAGGTTTGGTTCAGCATCAATAATACATTCGATTTATGAAAGAAAAAATAGTAAAAATATAATTAGTTATAACTACTTTGTCCCATGTTGTAAAACATATTTCTTGGTCACCACGTGCATCACAATCGCGACTCACGGTAGGCCGACGTCTCTGACGCTGAAGTCGGTACATTTCGTGTAAGAACAAGAATCTATGTATTTTTAAGGACCATTTCAAATCTATTTTTATTTAACAAAATATTACAATTAGACCACAAATAGACCATACAATTTAAAACACACCCGTGGAATGATGTTGACTTCCTTATTTTAAAATTTGGCCGGTGACCAAAAAATAACCCTGTATAACTTGTTTTTAAGGGTATTTCTAACAGTCGGAACTGACTTGATTATTAATGTTTAGAAGGAAAGGAACTCTTTTGGAGAATGGGCCCTAAATTGGTCACAAAGGACTGGTTTACATGTAACTTACCTACTAGTGACAAAAAATTTGGTCAATAATAAAGTATCGAATAGCTTAGATTGGACATTATACGTAGCGTAGTATCATCAGCCTATTGCAGTCCACTGTTGGACGGCGGCCTCTCCCACGCCACTGGCCTCGATCTTCGGCTAACCTGTCCTAACCTGTCCTGTTCCTGCCCACAGCTATGCGTATGTCGTCACTCCATCTAGTCACCAGTCGACCTATATTAATGGTTCTGAATTTTTTTTTTTAGTTGGAAAACAAACAATTATCTTAGGACTTGTTTAGTTAACAGACTTACCGAGATTTGAGAGGATTCTGTAAATTCGAACCCAAAGCCAATTGAGCCTTTACATCACAGGTTCCCAAACTTTTTCGTCTAACGCCCACTTTGAAAATCAGTTACTTCGTATCGCCCCCTTATTAGTTAATACACCTTGATATTCAAAGACAATTATGTCGTTTCTGCCCCCTTACCGCCCCCCTCTGAGCATCTAGTGCCCACAAGGGACGCCCCCTTGTGGGCACTAGATGCTCAGAGGCCCGCCCACTTTGGGAAAGACTGCTTTACATCATTATAAAAACAACAACATATATCATTATATCAGATCTTTTTACTTCATCTTTCATTTTTTTACGTCATATACTTTCTACACACTGATTACTCTCATCATAAAAACACACCAGTTATGAAGACTAGACCCTTGAAAGATCTTTAGAAAAATATAAGTATATCACTTATATTTTTCTAAAGGTAGTATGAAAAATAAGAATATTATTTTAAGTAACAAGAATTTTATGTATTGTGATAAAAAAGGCACAGACTCCAGCTGGCCTTTTGTATAAATCAACTTATTGTTACGGAGAGCCAGACCTCTGTTTATTTTATCCGAAAACTTTTGTGCTGGAACATGTAATATCTGTCTTTCATGTCCACTAATAATGTTAAGAGTAACAAAGTAATATGTCGTTCTTTCTTATTATTTACTAGTCCATAGATTAATTATTTAATATATCCCTCATGTTTACTTTTGATAGGCCAATATATTTATGGCGTGAGGGAGTAAGCGAATTTTTGGAGCTTTATATTGATTACCAACATAAATCATCCGAGTGATTATTATACAGATGTTTTTCCTCTTCACTCATTCCCTGCAATGCACGGGGACCCACCCGAAACATTACTTTGAGACAAGGGCGAGAGCTACCTCCCCGGTTGAGGAAGCCCAATTCGGCTGCAATACTGCCTTACTAATACTTACTAATATTATTATATTATATTATATCAAGCCCATTATGTGTCCCATTGTTGGGCAAAGGCCTCACCCCATTTTTTCTATT
>LUGF01033157.1:156388-168201 GCA_001625245.1 Calycopis cecrops | reverse complement strand
ACGTTCAGAGGTTGAACAGGCATTAGAGAATTAAAAGTTGAAGTGTGAATATCTCTTTCATTTAAGTTCATATCGTCAAAAGTTTAATTACTGTCGGATTGTGTGGGGGTATTTACACAAGGGCGAGAGATACCTCCCCGGTTGAGGAGGCCCAATTCGGCTGCAATACTGCCTTACTAATACTTACTAATATTATTATATTATATTATATCAAGCCCATTATGTGTCCCATTGTTGGGCAAAGGCCTCACCCCATTTTTTCTATTTTTCTATGTTCAGAGCTGCATCACGCCCATCTTACTAATACTTATTTATTTTTCGGTAATCTATCGGTAGTTTGCTATAAAATACTATTAAGTTTACTTTTCTGATACCTTCAGTTTCTTAGCGTTAGTAGCATAGACAATATACTAATATATAGGGTTAGTCGTGTAAATTATATTTTATTTATTTCGTATTCTTATGTTATTCGAGATTAATAATACCTGTGATAAAATTCATCCAAAACAATCAAACATACATAAAATATTTCTCATTTATTAGATTCGTTGGATAATAATAGTTTTGACGTTTTTTGTCGCAGGGTTACACGAAGTCAATAGACATCTGGTCGGTGGGCTGCATCCTGGCGGAGATGCTGTCCAACCGGCCCATCTTCCCGGGCAAGCACTACCTGGACCAGCTGAACCACATCCTCGGCGTCATCGGCTCGCCCAGCCAGGAGGACCTCGACTGCATCATCAATGAGAAGGTAAACTTTCTGCTGATTTTTTTAACTACATATCGAAAACATATAGCAGTCGCAAAATCGCCGATGTGCTGTCGCCCTTAGCGACTCTCCACGTCTAGTCGCGGCGTCGTAAACACGCGGTTTAGCGATTGCTTCGATCCTCGATACGCAATAGTCGCAGTCGCTTTGCGACTAAATCGCTGCGTCTCGCGTTTTTAAGCGTGCGCTGGAGAGCGTCTCATCGCTGCATTCAGCTTCTAAAACGCGTCTAAATCGCCGATCGCCGCGGCTAAAAGTATCATGTGTGCTGTAACTCATTTAAAATACATTTTATATTATTAAAAAAAAATACATTTTATATCGGTACTAAACCAAAATTTAAAGTGGCGTATATTTTATTTTGCTTTCTCAACTTAATGTTCTCTAATATACCAGTAACATAACTGATAATATTTATTAAGTAGGATTGTATGCAACTTTAAATTCTGGACATCTTTAAGAGATAATATGTAGAATTTTGAGGTCCTGACTTAGCCTTTTCGCTGAGGCCGGAAGGATCCCGTTGCTTGTAGATCCGGAGTCTCCAATTATAGCGGCTGAATGCACCCGCAGGCGTTTGATTGTCGTGGGTGCAATGAGTGTCGAGTCCTACATAAGTCTAGGGGCCACCCGGGCTCCTAGGTATCATACGTAAATGTATTTATTCTACTGCGTGAAAAATAAAGCTGTGACAAGGGAACCATTCGATCCCTTAGAATTCTTTAGTAAGATCATTTGTCCGTGTAATAATATTTTGCCCACTTACAGTTCTTGAATCTTCTTAGAAGTTTGGATCAACACTGAAGTGATGTCAAAATGGGGCTTTATTTTTTTTAACAGTAGAGGGGGTTAGCGAGCTGTTAGCGCCTTTTTATGCCAACGCTCATAAATAACCGCACAGAGGCTGTACAGGCGCCTTAGATGCCTCCTTTCCTTTTCATCTCTAACGAGCTACCGGCTAGTCGCAAACCGCACAAAACGTGACAGCATAGGTGTTATCAAAGATTTGTCAAATATTTATATCATCGATATTTGCCATGGGTTTGATATACTTTCGAGTCTGATTAATAAGAGGTAGTGTCACACTTGCTGGCATGCAGCTGAATTGGGCCGGCACGACCGGGGAGGTAGAGTGTGCTGTCTCGTTTCGTGAGATGTGTATGTAGCCGGTGGCATATGGAGGTGTGAGGAGAAAGGAGGGCAGCGCGTCGGTATAGCCTCTGCGAATGTCTATGGGCGTCGATAGTCATGAAAATGACTCTGACTGTTCGGTTGCCCACTTATGCGATAAAAAAAAATAGATGAGTAGATTTCACCGAAATTACTTTATAGCATTTTTGTTAAATCTCTGATAGATCATTTCATTTCTGGCTCAATAACTCTAACTCTAAATAACTTTATAACAATACAGGTTACGAGGTACTCAGCATGTTTAAAGTTATTTCCAATATGTCCGCAATGACGTCGTCGACTTAACGTGCTCTCTAGGTTACTCTGTCAACTTTCCGACTTCTGATTCTTACCTGGGATTTGAACCCGAGACCTTATGATCTGTAGTACGTACGACTGCACGTTTGCCCCCCTATACCATAAAAAAACAGAACGTCGTATTGTAATTACCGGTAAATATATTTAGCGGCTCGGATACTGGTGGGCGTTGGTTCTATTGTTGCCACGTCTGGTGACTTTGTAATACTGCTAATGGGGACATTAATCAGGGCCAGGGCTAACGAGGCTAACGAGGTATCGTTATTTCTTGTCAAAACTTAACTCGCACCCAACTTTAAACGCGGAGAGCTTTCAAGTGAACATTATGAACGATCTCAGTTATTTTTAATACCTAATTGTATTTTCTTGGTCATCTTCTAGTATAATTTAAGCAGAAATGTGTTTCTTTACAGTTAAATTAACGATTTATTTATTTAATGTTTTGCTAAAAGGCCCGTTTACATTTTGATTAATGCGTGTGCATGTGTTTCTTCTTCTTAGTCGTTATCTTCATTGCTGAAGGTCGTGGCTAGCTGGAAGGATGTGACTTGATCATCTGCCGCACTATATTTCCCCATGTGTCTCTGTCCTCGGCTGTCTTTATTGCACCCGGTATGGTCAAGCCGGTCAGTGTCTCCACCAAACCTGTCCAGCGGGTGGTCTACCTCGGGATCTTTGTCCCTCAACTTGCCCCAGTAGCAAAAGCTTCTCCAGGTTGTCAGGATCTCGATGAGCAACGTGGCCGAAGTAGTTTAGAATATGTTTGTATTTTAGTAACTATATGTTGTTTAGTAGCATGTGTTTAGTATTTAGTAAAAACTGCAAGTGGAAGTGATAAGTGCAAGTTGTGTCCAATACTGTTTAGTTGTTGCCTTTAATACAAGTGAAAAGTAGGAAGTAAATTTATGTCACGTAAAGGCGCGGGACGGAGTCTACTCGCAAAAAAACTGAACACGCTTGTAGTCAGTCTACTAAACAGGTTAATAATCACTCGCACTAAACTGTTGCTGTCCACACGTGTTTTATATTTAACGCTTGCACTAAACACCTGCACTCGCACTAATCAAAGTGTGAACTACACATACCCATAAGGGAAGTGACAAGATGTGTTATTGTTTTGTTTATTTACTAATACAAAGTTATGGACAATTTAGATTTTCATGCCTTACTCCTTACCTCCGTTTAAAGGCGTGGACTTCGAGAGCTTGCTTTTCTCTTTATATTATAAACAAAATAATGTTTATACTAGCTGCGCCCCGCAGTTTCACCCGCGTAAATTTTGATCCCGTGGAAAATCGAAAATCATCCCATAAGAACATTTTTTCGGGATAAAAACTATCCTGTGTTCATCCAAGTTACCCTCTATATGTGTGCCACATGAAAATCGATTCAGAAATTCGAAGAAAAACAAACCAACAAACAAACAAACATACAAACTTTCGCATTTATAATACTAGTACGATACTTTGCCCATCTATCAATAAAGTAGATTTTTTTCTCGACAACTCGCTTATCTTTGGTATAACGCAGTCAACACGACGAGGACGCACAGGTTATTTTCACCGACTTTGATCTAGTCCAATCAGATAAAACCTCCGAGCAGATCTCAGCTGCCTAGGACGCGGTGACCCAGATCTAGCGGAAGGGAGCTCAAGATACCAATCAATTTAGTGAACTAGAAGCACCATTTAGTAATATTATATGAAAGTCCTATATGTGTAGAAGTTTTTCAAGGGTGCTCCGTTTTCAACTGTTATGTTTGGGAAAATAATGAAACATGTGTTTAAGTCACTCGTATCGTGCAAATTATTTAGTTAACCATCACATAACTCATAAATGGGGAAATCATTTCGGAGATGAAGAATTAGCAAAATCGAGTAGTTATCGATAAAAATTTCATTAATTTTTCATGTCATTCCAAATCGAATAATCAAAAGGAAAGAAAAGAAATATCATTCAAGCATATTGATGAAATGTATAAATGATTGCTGTATTGAAGAGACGGTATTTGCCGTACTCTATAATTTCGACTGTCAAACCCTCCTAATAGTGTCTCGCGGTAGCCTTGAGCAGAACAAAGATACCCTAACAATAGAAGGGACATCTGAAGGCTCTACAAAATGTAAATTGTATGGAACATTGTGGGCCGGACAAGCGGCCCGAATAAGGTCACAGTACTAAATAAGTAACTTTTATTTACCCAGTGCGGCCTAAGATGTTTTTCTCAAGCAACTATTAAGAGAATAATATTGTTTTATTACGGTCTCGGGTCTTGCTTAGGTATTTTGATTGTTTAGTCTCTTAAGTTTTAGAGAAAGTACGACTTTCGAGTACCTATCATCATAAACACTATCTATGAATGTATAAAACTATGAATGAATGTTCAGTACTCTTTTAAGCGTTTCTTGGGAATGGACACCGTCTGTTCGTTTAGAGTTTAGAATTAAAATTTCCTTCTATCAGAGGACACTTTAAAGACGTCTAATCAGGATACTTCCACCTGGTCCTCGCCGTTCCAAACCTTTTGTCACACATACCATAGACTATGATTCTGACTGCATGACTATAATCTTTTTTTTTGATGCAGGGAAAATGCTTTTAGGCACCATCCAACCGGCTCTGGGGGAGCCGGAAGGATGTGTCGGACTCGGCACGGGGCCCTACTGACTAAAAACCACTGCGAGAACCTTCGGCCGCTGTGTTGGAGTACCCCGGATCTATCAGCAACAGGGCACTCCCTGAATGACTATGATCTTAACCCAGACATGTTGTGTCGGACGAATACAACTTTAACTTTAATGTTAAACACTTTCAACGAAGACGCACTTATACAAGACACGGAACACTCGGTGTTGGGACACACAGACGGTCCCTACGAACCAATGCGAAACACGCTTTAACCACGTCATGATATCATGTCTCCATGAGCAAATCATTCACGTCAGCATCTAGGCCACTTCAGTTGTCTCGCGCGATTAATCCTGTCACAATCACACTAATATTAGTCCTGTCACAATTTTTTTTAGTTTTGATCTGGAATTTGAAATTTAGGTATTTATTTTACGTGAAAGTAACCGCATGTACCAGTAATGTACCCCACATTCAGTTTAAACATGGAATATTTGTTACTAGGCGCGCAGCTACATGGAGTCGCTGCCGTACAAGCCGCGCGTACCGTGGACGGAGCTGTTTCCGGGCGCGGACCCGCGCGCGCTGGACCTCCTACACCGCATGCTCACCTTCAACCCGCACAAGCGCATCACCGTTGAGGAGGCGCTGGCGCACCCCTACCTCGAGCAGTACTACGATCCCAACGACGAGGTACGTACATCTAGTAAACCAGTTAACTAGGTTTAGGCAAATAAATATTTTGTATAATGTAATAAAATAAATAATAACATACAAAGTTGATAAGATACTATAAGTGCCTATGTAGGCACAGTTATCCGAAATTATTAAAAAAAGTTTAAGACATGGATACGAAAATACTTTTTTCAAACAAGTTAAATAGCGGAAAAATATTATCACTCTTTGTACCGGACGGCTACAGCGAGCACGAAGTGAATGACCATGGCCATAGTCGGCGATCAGCTGCGATACAGCGTATACGAAGTGAGAAAAAATTTAAAAAAATCTTGTGGCTAAACTATTGCTCCGATTGATCTGATTTTTGTTGTGTAGCCTGGAAATTATACACTAAATATGTGGTTTCATTGAATGCCTCTCGCTTTTATCAACCTTGCATATGATGAACTCCTTTAAGAAAAAGCCACATCGTAAATGGACCTGGTCGTGTTTCGAGAAGAAATGACTTTATTTTGTCTACCAGACGCCAAATATACAACGATGTCTTCGTGATCAATAGACTGAAAACCGGCAGTGGTCACCGGATTGTAAGAGGCATATGGAATATCAACATTTTAAAGGTCTTGAATTGCCCCTCCTCCTCCTCTCCAATGGGACAGCAAGAAAGCTGTTACTCCACACCGGTATCCTGTTAGTACTAATACTTCCCTGTAGAAGTGGTACTTGTCGCGCCGGCTCATTTCCGATGCAATGCAGAATAGCACTATCACTTATCTCTCTATAGAGATTTATCGTAGCGGCTAAAGTTCAAAGTGAACAAGATGCAAGTTTCATAAGTAACAAGTGCTGCCCGCGGCCGCATTCAGATTGTGCTGCAATTTCACGATTTTCATTTTTCCATTTCCCTGCGCTATGAGATCTCGCTTCGATAAATTTCCTGTCGCCTGCCGCGAGCGCAAATTTTCTGAAGCATACAAAATTCTAATGTCGATGTTGATGCTTTGCTTTCAGGACCGCGAGTCTAAACTGTAGCACCATCTAGTGGCTAAAACGTGCACTTTCTTGTAATAAAATTAATATAAGTGGCCTAGAAACAAGTTAAAATTTATGTCTTTTTATTACTATTAATGTATTTTTTTCTTGGAGGCTTGACAATGGAGTGGAGTAGGAATGTAGTTCAACGCATTTCTGTGACAATCATGCGGATGCCCATGGGTGGCTGTAGTCAATAGGCTCCAACTGCTCGATTACCCTTTTATACTAAAAAAAAATGTCTATATAGGCAGGTGAAATCCAACTAAAGACTGCCTATATATTTTGTACACGGTCCCTTTAGGGATGGAGATAACGAAAGATAGTGTAGAAGGTACTGAATGTGTTCACAGGCAAACAGAGATACTGTTTGCCAGCATCTACAATCGGCAGCTATTTAAATCAAGGGTAAACCATTAGGTACGTTTAAGACATGTGCTCCACCACCACAGACCACAGATGTAGGTAATAAGCTTACCGTCAGATCTGACTACTAAATTACCCTCCAATGCAATGTGAATAAAATGCAAGCCAAATTAATTTTACTTCTTTGACCAGAAGGCTAAATTAAAAAAAAAAACAAAGTACGAGTATATTTTGATTAACTAGATTAAATGGGCGACGAAATATAACCGTTTAAAACCGAAAGAAAAGTTATCTACTCATTAACTTTATTTTATAGTTAACAAAATGTCCTTCAAATTATATTTTTATGCAAATGAATAAACCACAACTCTGCGAAAGTTTCGCTCATGTTTAAATTTAAAATTAAAATATTCGCCTACTAAATTAGCGGATTCTGTGCCGTTTTTAATACGTCGACATTACGAACGTTTTAACTTTGAACATTTAATTTGCTTGTGTGAAGCTGGGATAGTGTGCTCATGAAACTATCTTTAAATGATTTTTTCTTTGAATGATCCTAAAAATTCTTACATACCCTCTTCGACCCCAAATTACAAAATCATGCGTAACTTTGTGAGCTTAGGTTTTGTATTGATTTTTCGTTTTGTATTTCTGATGATTTTGTTTTGTTAGAAGAGTGAGTTTAGAAGTAGTAGAGTGACGTGATTAGAAATATTTGCCCTCGTGCAACAAAAAACTAGTATTTCCCTTTTTGTATTTTACTACTAGATAGTTCGAAAGGGGGATAGATATTTCACAAAGTCTTTATTTACGGAGAACACTACGCTGGCTAAAACAATCGAATATTGTATATTTAATACAACGAATAGGGAATATTTAATACAATGAATACGAAAATAATCTTATATAACATTGATAAAATCCCTGTCAAGCTGGCCCATGACAGGGATATCCTATCAATATTATATAAGATTTTTTTTGTTCCCACAATACCGATGTAAAACGATAAAGGGCGTGACATGATAAATTCTAGTATGACAAAAAATGGCAACTTTTTTGTAACTGCTGAATAACAAGCGACGAGTGGTCTGCGGGGAAATCAACTCCCGAGGCTTGACTCAAAAACGCTGCTGGAAAATGATCGCGTCTCTGTCGCGTAAATTATAAATATGGTGGATTTAGGGTCGCTCCTACCAAATATGATTGTTCAAAATCCATTTTTAGTATCCGCATACTAGGATACCGATTTTGTCTGATAGATTATTTATAGATAGAATTACAAATTACAATTGGCCTTTAAATATGTACCGATGCCCTGACCAGACAAATTGAGGGTTAGGATACTATAGCTGCATTTATTAGCCAAGATACACCTTTTGCTATTTATTTATATTAATTAAAAAACTTGTGTTTACAGCTATATAACCTACACATACACAGAATAAAATAAATACATACAACAAGAAACAATTACATTTTTTTTAATTATTAAATTATTTATAAATGATGTACCCTTCGGGCCGGTTCGGCGGCGTTTGTGGAGAGGGACTAAGTCTTTTATAAATTGTTGTTCATAGTACTTTTCCCTTTACTATTTTTATTTTTAATTGTTGGACAATTTCGTTTCGGCGTTTCGTGCGGTGTGTAAGTAGCCGGTGGCCCATGGAGGTGGTAGGAGAAAGGGGGGCAGCGCATATGTATATTCTCTATGCAGATGTCTATGGGCGTCGGTAGTCATGAAAATGGCTACAACTGCTCGTTTGCCCCCCTATACCATAAAAAAAAATACAACTGTACAACAACTAAATGCCAACAAGTCTTCACTATAGTACAGGAAATTTGGAAACTAGACCTGCAACCACAGATTATTAAAGTATAATGAAATTTTAGCGGAATAACTAAATAACAGGTTAGGGTTTTATCATCTGAACTGGAATGGTCTGAAGGTGAAGATGTGATAACTCGGCTGTAAGAATTTAAAAAGAAAAGCAATGTTTTCAAACCCGGTTCAAGTCTTAGATCATATAAAAAGTATTATTCCGATTTTTAAATTTGTAATAACGGTCTGGATCCAGGAAGCGCGCGATATTACATCCGGCGAGCAGGTAAAGGTGGACCGTCAGTTTCATCTCCGGTCTTGCCGGACTGCCGTCCCATTCAAATAGGGAATAAAATGAAGGACTCCAGTGTACTTATGTCTCCCCCTACACTTGTACACTAAACTGAGTGAGGATGACAAGCCTCGAAAGAGATGGATGAAAATCGGCCTGGAGGACATTATTATCCTCCTCCTTACAAACTTATATGTTTCTAAGTATGGATGGATGTACGGATGTTTGTTACTCTTTCACGTAAAAACTACTTAGTGAATTTTAATGAAACTTTGCAATAATTTAAGTTATAATTTATGTACTTTAAAACATAGGCTATACTGTAGTCGATATCTCGACTTGAAACACACTATTGTAGTGTTAAGTAACGGGTTGACAAATCGGCCACAGAACAACACCTACCATAAAAAACATAATTTCGAATAATGACATGAAACGTCTGTCGGGTCAGCTAGTTTTGGAATAAAATAACAATACAAAATGCAGTAAGGAACAGTAAAAATGCTCTGTTGCTAGATTGTTCTGTGTTCTGTGTTGTGTGCAGTCGTAGTAATTACGTGCTCCCGGGAGGAGTCGAGATGATCAATTAACGAGTTTTCGAGAGCAGGCGGCTCAATAATGAATCAATTGTTGTGATTGCGATTGTTAAATCCGAGAAGGTAAATGCGATAGGGCCCGAAACATTGAAAAGTGTTTTGTTACTTTATTGTAATTGGAATTACTTTTGATTTGGTACTATGTTTTAAATGCTGGGTACCAGACTTTGTCTACCACTGATCTTGAAACCACTAGGTATCTGATGTAAGAAAATGAATACTCTACATTGATGTGTCTTTCATTCGGTTTGTACGGGTAAATCCGATTTATCTGTAGCCATTGTCCTAAACAAAGTATACATTTCCAGAAAATTCCAGATCTTGCCTACACCTTTCGACTGCAATACAACATGAATCCGCCTCTTTATCGAAAAGCTACATTGATGTATTTGTCCACAGCCCGTCGCGGAAGAGCCGTTCCGGTTTACCATGGAACTCGACAACCTACCAAAGGAGACACTCAAGCAATACATATTCGAGGAGACGCTATTGTTCAAACAGCTGAACGAAGATGCGTAGGTCGCTTCTAGTGCGGAGAGCTACTTCTCTAAGGTAATAGATACGCTAAACTACTTACTAATTACAATTTTTATTTGTCAGAATATATGCTAGAATAGATTCGCTGCCGTCAAGACGTTTGACAATGTTATTAGGAGTTTATTTGCTACCATGAATGTTGTATAGCGTATGGTGGACATTTTGTATTAATTTCGTTAAGTATTTCGATTATTGTAAGCCATAATTTGTATTATGTATGAATAGCGATGGTATGTAATTCAATTTGATATTACCAAAAATTTTACGTACTCCGTATCCGACTCTTTTTTTCTTTAGATTTTAATGTCTTCAAGTTTGTGTGTTTCGCTTTACGTGAAAAGGAACGTGACTGGATCAGTATAGAAACAAATGTTAGTTAAGCGTAGTACATTATAATAGATAGAAGTTTTCTGAAATTTATCAACGTTATAACTAGTCGTGCATGTATGTTTTTGAAGATGGAAACAGTATTAAATATCACGCGAAATGAAATGGCGTCGCCTGTGTTTTGGTGTGTGTATATGTCGATTACAAACGCGGAGTGTCGGTTGTAAATAATGCAGGGATAGAGGAAGATATCAGTTTTATCTTGGTCCTGGTCCTGGTCAATGTCAATGGTGCTTATTTGAGACCACGGCTGGTTAAACCCGCGCGAAACATCGAGCAAAGGTAAATGTTTCCGCTAGTAACTTTAATAAATATTTTATCCTGTAAAAAGCCATCGAGTAACTACAAAATTTGGTCAATGTCGTTATGGTAAAATACTAAAACCGAATTTTGGCTAGAGCTTTTAATTTTTCGCCAATAGTATATGTAGCCATATCACAAAATAATTAAGGTTAACAATTCTTGAAACGCAAATACGAATCAGATGCGTGAATTCTCGCGCTTAACCTGAACCTTAATAATTGTGAAGTATCTCTAGTGTGTGATAGCGAAAAAGAGAATTCTTGGGCCTAGGTGATTCGAGACTAAAGCCCTCAGTATAGGATTAAATCAGAGGATTGTTAATTGTGTCGGACCAGTCAGTGTAACAATACCCTGCATTATTTACCACCGGGAGACGTATACCGACGACTCTCCAGTGAGGAGGGCGGAGAGTTACAATTTGGAGATGGTGTAAATATTTTTACATTTCTAAATAAATGTATTTTTGAAAGTGTCACATCAGATTTTTAAAGCACTATATTTGTGATCTGACTGCATTTTCTTATTTGGTATATACTTCGTGATGTTCTTTCAAAAAGTTGTGTCGTTTTTCTAATAATTATGAACAATTGTTGTCTTCCTTGTAATCGCATTTCGCACAATACGATATTAGTATAGATTCTTCATATCAAACGTTTTAATGTTCGGTGGTAGCACGTCTAGTTTGAATGGTTTTCACAAGTTTTTCGACGAACGGCTTTGGCCGACTGGACTTCTGTAAAGCGCCCTTTAGAGGATCAATTTATTTTCAAGCTGCTAGCTGCTGATAGTTGATAGTGAATCTACACCTCTGTTTAAAAATACTATTTGATTTGCGCCAACACTTGTCAAATAATATTTTTTTTAATATGTATATTTTTACTAACTTGGTCGTTAATCAGGTAAATGATGCGTGTAGGT
>LUGF01033157.1:132812-155935 GCA_001625245.1 Calycopis cecrops | reverse complement strand
AAAAAAAGATTGGAACCAAGAAAATGTAGGAAATTTTATGGTAATGGAATTTTACGAGATGCGAAGGAGCGGCCCTACAATGATACTCTAAAAATCAGCTAACAGAGATCTACGCAACTGGAACACGCAAACACCATATAGATATTTATAAAGAATATAATTTTTAAATTTATATAGAATGTGTAAAATTAAAAAAGGGAGGAGGATACAAAATTCGAGTAAACTTTAAAATAATTGTTTGAATATTCTGTGAATGTTGAAGTTAGAATTACTATACGAAATTTTAAAAGATTATAGAGATTTTTTTACAAATTAACGTAAAATATTCCTTATTTTAAAAAATATTTTATTTTTAAAATGACAATAAATACAAAAAGTACAATTACATATTAAGAGCCGTAGTATAAAGAGGAATATTCAGGCGTATGGTGGCCAAGTACAATGTGCAAAATATCGCGGACGGCATGAAGAGCTAGTTCCAAACTTCATGAAAATTTAATCGCAGAACAATTGTGATAAATTTAATACTGCTCTAGACAAAGACAAGTGTATTCGCTATTAGAGAGGGTTTATTAGAGGGACTTTCAATGTAGAATGTGAATAATCAAATTGAAAAAATATATATAAAAATCTCGTGTCACGATGCTAGCGAGATAAACTACTGGACCGATTTCAATGAAATTTCGCGAATATATTATGAAACTTTGACCAAGTTTAAATATATATTATACTTTATTTATTGGGCATTGGTCGACTAAGAGGAAACTATCCTATGAAAAAATGAGAGTCGACAGCGTTAGGCGACGGAAATTCCACAACAAAATACTTTTGTACAATCGCGAGCACAAGTGTATAATTTATACTGTTGCTCGTAACTGTACGCTAGAGATTTCAGTCAACGTTCGTCGTACGTACAGAGAAAATGTGGAGTTCTCTTCCAGCATCTGTGTTTCCTAAGGGCTCCCGCACACGGGCCACTGGCCACAACCACGAAACGCCGCCACTGGCATATTTCCTGTAATTTTCATACATTTTATATGGACTCGCCGCACACGGTTGGCGCCGGTGGCGGCCACACGATACAAATCGTCGCAGCTTGCTTCTTGTGGCCCGCACCGGCCACTAAACGCCGACACAAAAAGCCGCCACATGCCACTCGCGCGATTCCGCACCCCTCTCTCCCTTTCCTTGAATAAATTGGATGTATCCACTAACTACGGTTTCGTTTTCTACGACGTCGTCTTTTTATTAAAAGTAGCGCAATTAAACCTTCTTCGTCCGAGTCCATTATGATACTGCATTCCTGGGTTAAAAAAAGTAGCCACCACCGACCGCAAGTGTCGACCACCGGCCACAAGTGTCGACCACCGGCCACAAGTGGCTGTCGCGCGCTTCAGCTACTTTTGTGGCCGTTTCTTGCCTCTTGTGGCGGCGTTTGTGGCTGTGGCGTGTGGCCCGTGTGCGGCGACACTAACACATACAAGTCAACATTAAAACAAGCGAATTGCTTCGTTTACTAGTTGTTTCATGTGCAAGGCTAGTAGTGAAGGAAATAGCATCAATTTATTTTATTATATAAGTCACAGCTGTTCTTCTCTCTTTGTTGTGACATCTTTTCGTTTTTTTTTAATTTCAAATAACAATTATTTTATTCGGTGTTATATAAAAGAAATCTTTCAAAAAGCACACCATAGATGGGAGTTGCAATCTTCAAAACGTACACGATATTCGGCGCACGCTGTTGAAGGTTATTGAAGGTTTGGCGCGATTGTATCTTTATTCGACCTTCACTTGAGGGCGAATTTTACGAATGTTTCGGAATAAATTGTATTTGTATTGTACATGAGTATTTTATGCGCGATTTGTCTAAGACGTAGGTAGAATACTTTACAATGACAAAAACGATTATATAGTAAGAGTAAATAATATAAAATATATCGTTGCTAGTGTAGCTTTCGAGTCATAATGTGACGTGTACGAATTCGAGAATTAATTTTAAAATTATAATAAAAAGTCTCGGGAACATATAGAGGTCCGTAAATGCTGCTCACTGACGTATAATTACTTCGCTTTATCATTCTATGGATTTCAAAAAGTCCGGGATGACAGTTACAAAGATGTAGTGGACTTTCCTAACTGTGATAGAACTGCTCCTGCCCATACTAAACTACTTCGTATTTTTTTTGTCTTTCTCATTAAAGGGATCAACCAGTAGAAGAGCTACTTTTTCATACCCTCTCTCTCTCTCTTCTTGTCTCTCTGTTTATTCTTATACCATTACAAACTTTGTTTGGCTCGACGCGGCGCAGGGTGCCAGACCGCCTCGGCTTCGCTCGTGAAATTATCTTTATTACAGTAATAAAATATGGAGTCTACTTTATTCAGGACAAATGGGTCCAGTAGTTTTTCAGTTGCTTCGTTTGAAACATACAAAATTTTCGGCACAAAAATTACGACGTTATTGCTCGGAATTATGCTAGAAAACATTATAGGACTGCGATACTGCAATGTTTGTACGACACTAAGACGGACATAGTATAAAGCTATTGTATTAATTAATATTTTTAATAATCCGCAGCGTATAGCGGGAAAACTTCGCTCCTAGCGAGTGTTTGATGTCTCTAGTTTTATTAAACGGTATAGTAAAAAAAGGTTATATGTATGTATGATTTTGGCGTTTGAAAAACCCATATACGGGCAATTTAAAATTTTATTGATCCACAATATATTATAAAAAAGACAATTATAAATTACTATCGCATAATAGTAGTGTTGTTGTGATGTTATGTGATTTACTAAAGCCATCGACTGTTCGTGTTTGTTGTTAAGTATTTCTATTCGTGTAATTTTTAAAAATAATGTTCTAGTGATCACAACTGTATTGTCTAAAGATTTTTCTAATACATTTTTTCTCGTGCGCCGTTGATATACTGTAGTATTTAGATTAACGCTTGTTATATATGTGTTCTGTGTCACGCGTACACTCGTGTAAGAGTTATACGTGTTAAGGTGCGCTTACACGGACAAATGGAATGACGAAACACGGTTCGTAATTATGTTGTCACCTTTAAATATACTCTATATGTGTGTGTAAACAAAGCCGCTATTCATTTGTGCGAATGGACTCTGCGCTATTTGACTGCGGTTGTTTCGTGACTTTGTATGCGAATCGCATGTGATGTCGAATCGTATGCTATTAATTATCTGTAGCAATAGATTTTCTTCATTGAACTAAAATAGTAAACATGACAAGATTGTTACTTAACGAATTTCAATTGATCTAATATCATTGTAAAATGTATACCTACTATATGCAAATTTTATCATTTGCAGGATAATCTGCAGGATTTTGTTAGCTTTATGATATGATTATACATTCCTACAGTTTGCTCAACTAATAATTTCATGATAATAAGTTATGAAGTCTTGTGTTTTGGCGAAATGCATGATACAATTGTTGAGGGAGGACAAATTTTTGTTGGTCCTATTTATTAAAATTAATTTGAATACCATCTAAGATTTAATAAACGCTAAAAGAAATCTTATAAAACGCACAGTAAATCTGAAACTTAAAAATTTGATATAATGTATTTTTAATATAAAGCAAGGGAGATAGAATATTTGTCAATCCATCACTAAAGGGTTGATATGGGTGACAGGTAGTAAGAAATTGTCCGTGTAGTAGCACCTTTACAATTTGTATTATAGACTATCTGTATAGTATATCAACGGCGCGATCAGATTTAATAAATGTTTTAAATCGCTAAGGAGCACGTGGATACGTGTGTATTGTTAAATATGAGTGTTGCCATGTTCTCTTAAGTCATTATGTACAAATCGGATATTGTAAGATCATTTGTTATCTGTCAACGGTTGAATATTACGAAAATAAAATTTAAATGAAATTTCTGTGTTTTCCTTTATGAGACACCCAAATGTTCTTCTTCATATATATCCTCCTTTCTAGATAAATAATTAGTATAAGTTATAAGTGGGGTGTTTGAGAAAAGGCCTTGGTATTTTATAGATAAGGAGGAAAATTTCTCTTTTTTATAATATAAGGGGGCAAAAGAGAAGCCAGTGGCTTGCTTTGGGAGAGGCCTATGTCCAACAGTGGACTGCAATAGGCTGATGATGATGATGATGAAAAGAGAAATAGGAGCCATTTTCATGACTTCCAACGCCCACAGTCATCCGAATAGAGGTTATTATATTATATATGCGTTGTCTTCCTTCCTCCTTCTCCCTTCATGGGCCACCGGCTACTTATATACCGCACGAAACTTTACGCCGGTATCAAGTGAGCGAGAGGTACCTCCCGTGGATTCCCCCATTCGGCTACATGTATACTGCGTGACACTCCTTACTGAAATTACTTCGATGACTATCCTCGCCCAGAGACATCAGTGCAATTTTGGGTTAAAATGAAAAGGGAAAGATACATATGTCCTTTACGGTCCCGACTCGATCGGAGCGAGTGAATTTTCCTCGGTGGTACCAGCCGAACTAGTCTACTATACAGGATGCCAGCACCTCGTACTGTAGGTATATTTTATATTTAGCTTATGGGGGGACAAACATCAGGACCCTTCGGTCCGACTCGTCTACGATCGGCAAACGCATGAGCTCACACATCAAGATAATTGTTACATTCACGAAGACGTGCCTTACTATTCTTCCTAAACGTTACGCACACTAACATGAAGAGACTCATCACAATAATACGTTATATGTATTGGTGGGGCGCATCTTCGTAGATGGCACTATCTGAATTCAGATCTGTTGCCTTCCTTCTCTTACTTTCCTAGAACAGGCCACCGGAAACTCGCAAGTCGCAAGAGATACATAACCGTTACTTTGCAGTGGTCTCATGTAATCAGAAGAATCTATTTTTCGATCGCTGCATAATCATTATCGCCATCATCGACATAATTGCGAGAGGCACTACAGGGGATGCCAACTCTATTGTTACTGAACTCCGATGCGTGCCTACGCATCATATAATCCAATTAACTGTCTATGGCAGGGTTGGTAAACCTTTATGCATGTACGTGCCAATTTTATAAAAAAATGTTCAATGAGGTCATAGACGTGCCACCAAATAATCTGGACATTGTGATAACTGGAAAACAACATCAAAAGTCATTATTTACCACAAAAAAGGTGCCAAAAATGGCACGCGTGCCAATGGTTCGCCATCCCTGGTCTAGGGTTAAGTTTTCAGCGTACATCCACTCGTATTCGTCAGTGGGAAAAAATATTTTTTTATAGTTCATGGTAATGTATTGTCACTTCTTATCGTCGATAGAAATTCATATTATATCTAGATTAAATAATATAGTATTTATATTATTTCAGTTTTTTATTAAAATGAAAGAGTTGGCTACTGGATAAGATTTTAGATCAGTGATTGTCAACCTTTTTTTTGTTGCGGTACATATTTAACGATTTCAAAATTTGGCGGCACACAAAGAATATAATAAAATAATTTATTTCTTTGTGAATTTAAATCTATCATATTCATATTTTTTTTTCTTTTTAACTGATATTATTTAATAAAATTAACATTATTATATATTTACAACATTCGGCGGCACACAAAAGTGCCGCGGCACAGTGGTTGAGAATCACTGTTTTAGATAATGAGTTATTTGACAGCCGATATGTGGTTTCTCGTCGTGATCGAGATTGCACTGCTATCGATCAGTTACGCGGAGGTGGCGTGCTCATCGCCACCAGATGGAGTTAATGGTAATTATGCAAACTACTTATTTGTGGGTGAGTATCCGAGTGAATAAATGTAATTCACAATATAGAATTAATTTGAACATTTCCGCTACCTATTTACTTATGTAAACAAAACCTAGGTAATACCTTCTCTTAACAACTTACTAACTTTTTATCTAATTAAGATTAGATCATTTCATCTAATCTTGACTTTAAGTACATAATTATAGGTGATTTTAATCTAAGTGAAATTGTATCAATCAGAAGCTTACGGCGATTGACTGGATAAATAAATTTAGCAGTAGGGATATTAACAGTGCTACCGATTACATTTATGACATCTGCAAACAAGTAATGAATATTTATATCCTCTAAAATCTTTGTGAATGATTATTTATTATCCTTCTTGGTATTGCCTGCAATTAAAAAAAATAATTAAACAAAGATAGAAACATCACAAAAAGTATATGGCTGATCAAGTGTCGTTTAAACGTTTACGTGATAAGGCTAAAAAAAATGTCTCATGGAAATCTATGCGTAGAAAATTATATTCGTAATAGCTAATCCAAAATACTTCCGGTAATTTTCAAAGCTAAATCTAATTGCCATCTTTAACTATAATTCTAAAACATGTAATACAGGTAGGTAAGTTACATTTGTGATGATTCTGCATTCAGTCTCTTGAACACTCAACGACGCATTAGGGCACTCTTAAGAATAAGCTCATACTTTCTCTATGCAGTATGCATGCAAGTATAAGCTTATTCTTACCCAAATATAATACTAATAATATTATAAATGCGAAAGTTTGTATGTTTGTTTGTTTGTCGATTTTCATGAAATTTGACACACAGAGAAAGAGAGAGTAACTTGGATTAACACATGAGTTTTTATCTCGAAAAATGTTTCTATGGGATGCCATGGGTGATTTTTTTATTTTCCACGGGATTGAAATTTACGCGGAACGTTTAGTGTTACCGTTAATTAAAGTATTAGGTAAGCATATCTTTGTACATTTTATTCGACGTTTATTTCACATCTCTTTTCTGAACGACTACGCTGTGATATTGACATTTGCTTGCACAACACTCGGTCGGGCCGCGCAGCTAAGCCACTTACGCTATGAAGCTGCCACACTAAATTAATTATATTAAAGCTGTTACAATAACACGACTGCAGTCCGCAGGGCAACACCTTGAATAATGTTATAATTTCAGGTTTAGTTTAACTTTATTTAGCTATTTATATTATTTCTAGTTCATGTGCAAGCTATTTTAATCGATTTAAGAGTCCTTGGTTGCCAGATAGTCCGTATTTTATAAACGTAATTAGATACTACGGATCCGATCTGTTTTAGGTCGGCTTTCGGGTATAACCGTAAGAGGTTTTTGTCCGGTTCAAAGCCATGTGGTAGGTAATGGTAACACGGATATGTTAATATTTTAAATAATAAATGTATATCTGTGATTTTTTTATGTAAGCGACCTATTTAAATCAATATAAACAGGAAAAAATAATGCCAAAAATTATAGGAAAGTCTAATTTTTTTAAAATTTATTATCAACATAAAAGATACAATATAAAATTTTAAAAATACATAATAGCATCAAAAAACCACTAAGGTTTATACATTTACACAAGTCGTGATTACGGCGTATAATATTATTTAGGTACTGATTGGTAACAATTCGGTTTTTTATTATTACAACATATTACATAATTATATATTATGATTTGTATGAGGATACATTTTAATAATTTCAGTTAAACAAATACAATAATCTGTACTATCGATCTTTCAGAAACTCATAAAATATCAAGGGATAAGTGAAAAATATTACAAACCAACCTTTTACAAACCAATTCACAATAAAAAACACAAGCCAAAACCAAAACTATTTAATCCTTAAAAATCAAAGAATACCCATAATCTGTATTAATAAAATAATCTAAAAAAGAAATTCAATTAAAAAAACAATGGTGAAATCGAAAAAAAAAGAGGGCAAAAGGGGGTTTTATCGAGGGAATTTAGGTATAGACATGTTGTGCTTTTTGGAGCTTGAGGCTGTCCGTCCCACTGGTTTCGCTACAGATAATTATTAATTGTTATAAATAAGGTCTTTACGAAAAATATTTAGTATAATATCTCTATATCTCTGGTTAATATAAATTATCAGCAAACAAACAAACAATTTCGTTTAGTTTTGGAGGTGGTCGGACACTGGATGACTGCCGATGCCCATAGACATTCGCATGATTGTTATGCAGCGTTGCCCTCTTTTTTCCCCCTCTTCCAATGAATCATCATACAGCGAGAGGTAGGTACCTCCACGGTCGTGCCGTGCATGTACTAAAATTTGTTACCAGTTTCGTATAGTCCTACCGTATTAAAATGAGATCTTGGCAATGCGATAGTTTAAACGTTTCTTATTCTCTTTTTGGAGGAAATTTGGCAAATCACATTTTAAATCTGGAATACCATAAAACAAATCTTTTTACTCCGAAGAAACTTGTTAAACCGCGGGCCACACTTAGGGTAATTATACAATGCAAATATACATTCTACAGGGCTACGGCCAGATAATTGATTAATTTTTAAACGACATCCACGAACGACGTGCGAGCAGAGGATTAAGTCTAAACCACATTGTCTAAGAGCCCATACTAGATATTAACGAACAGCTTACGTACAGATAATATCTGTGGACTTTTTTTAGTCACTACATTAGTCTGGCCCCGTCCTAAGTGCGAGTGCTAGGCAACGAAAATATATTTACTGTTTTATAAATTTAAGGAATGTTAAATATAAGATTTTTGCTATAAAAATACATATTATAATACATATATTCATGCCCTAGACGAGATTCGAACCCGCGATCACTGGCGCCACATGTAGCGCTTATCCGAGCTCTCTTCCACTGCGCCAGCCGTAAAAGAAGCTTGCGTACAGATGTTTTAAACTAATTCCTGATCGATATAATTTAACGAGAGTCCAAACCCACAAGGTGTAATTAATAAAATTACTGTCATCTGTAAGTTATAATTTAATTCTATATGTTCAGCGATCCTCAAACCCAACTTTGAAACTTATAAGATGTAAAAGGGACTTCTAACAAATTAATGTATAATTGCATTATAAATTTACTGTCCCAGGATTAAAAGTGTTTATATATCATCATAAGATGTAAGCGCGGTAAAGCGTTGCGCCAGTGCTATGCTTGATCGCCGTTTTACACCATTTTACTGATCATCAATGGTGTTCACTTCAGTTCTCGAAGGCTAGATGCTCAGTAAGCGGAAGCCCCTTACTTTTTTATTGTATAAGAGGGCACTCCTTCCCCCCCCCTCTCCAGGGGCCAACACACCGCACAAAACCTGACAGCACAGCTGTCGCTATACGCAGACATCGTGTAAGTCTTACTAAAATGTTCAAGGACCTTACTTGTATTACTGCACGTAGTTGTAAACGACTTATATAAAGAATTTTGCGAAAAGAAAATAAAACCTACGAGCGTACTGTAAAATAAGAAGCTTATGTAAATCGTCTGGAGGAACAAGTCGTACACCTCCGTACTAGTTATTTTAGTACCGTTACCGTTACCGATAGTTATTTTACAATTTTAAAATTACACTTTTATAAGGAGTCTCTACTCTTTTATTATTTGATATGGCTTCTATATTTAGAAAGCTGTCGTATTAGTCAAATGAAATAACCGGATCTGAATTTGATGTGTAAAATTTTCAAACTAAGTAAATACGTATAGTTGATGAAATGTATTATCACTTCTGAATGGAAATTCATATTATGTTTTGATTAAATTATTCACTTTTTTATATTATTTGCACTTTTCTTTCTTCTCTATTCTTCTTTCTTCTTCTTCAAGAAGGGTTTCTTCAATAAACGAGCTTACTCTTGTTTAAAAGGCTGGCAACGCTCCTGCAAAGCCTCGAGTTTTGCAGATGTCTATGGGCGGCGGTAGTCATCTATCATCCGCTCGTTTGCCCCTTATGCTGTAAAAAAAAAACTTTTTATTAATTCAAATCACATAAAATGATCGGTTTCGTAAGTTAATACGAGTACTTAGTAAGAGGCAGTGCCGCACTGCATGCTTGCATGCAGCCAAATTGGGCCGGCACGACCGGGGAGGTACCTCTCGTATTACACGAGACCGGCGCGGCGTGAAGTGACAGCTGTGCTGTCGCGTTTCGTGCGGTGTGTAAGTAGCCGGTGGCCTATGGAGGTGGGAAGAGAAAAGAGGGCAGCGCATCTGTGTAGTTTCTATTATTTTGGGGGCGTTGGTGATCACTTTACATCAGGTTACCTAACTGCTCGTTTGCCTCCTATGCTATAAAAAATTTAAATTTTATGCTGCTGCCTGCTTTTATACCATACTTATCGAACGATAACGTCGTCGTCAAGTCAACAGTATAAGTTTTAAATAAAAGCTTCCTTTTTTAAAAAAGTATTTTTACTTTTCCAGAGTTTCCAGCTAACTTGAATGAAATGTCAGAACAATTTCCACTTTGGTAAAGAAATATTATTCTTTCCAATTGTCCGCTATAGCTGATACAGTACTGTGCAAATGTTTATGTTAAAGGGGTAGAGCACACTGTACACAATGTTTACTCGCTTGTATCTCCGACGATACGGTAAAATAACACGACCGGGAGAGATGGTGTGATGTATGAAGGAGGATAATAATTCTGAAGCGAAAGGCGCAAGAGATATTGTGCCATTAAATATTGCGCTCAGAGTTAAATTAGACACAACTTTCTCTTAACTCATATTCTTTGCAAACGCGGCCTAATATCATCTATCACGGAGTGAACTACAAAAAGATCAGTGGATAGAGAGTTTAATCTGCCTTTGAAAAGAACTTTCATGATAATTTCTTCGCTTCCTACACCCTCTTTTTATCAAGCCTCTCTAACCATCTAATCTCTGTACCTAACACAAAATTGTAAATCCACTACAGCAATGTTTAACTACTGTATTCAAACGCTTATGTTTCGCATGTGTGCGCCTGATGAATATTTATATTGACAGACTATAGCGGGCCCTAAACTTTACAATTTGCATGTATATTGGGTGGTGTACTTCTGTGACGTCACATCCACTTCAACAAACATCGAAGCACAACATCGCCCGAGCGCGGCACTCCTCCTTCGATAACAATTAGCGCGAGTAACAAATCAACGTCACAATAAATTTGCCGCCAAACTGATGACGCATGGAAGCCATTATGGAGCCATTTCAGATTCTTTTATTGCGCCGAGTGTCGCTCGTTCGGAAATTGCTTTTAAATTCACAAAAAATGTCAACACAAGCCGAGCGATGTAACAAGTGCGTCACATTTAGTGAAAGGTGCGTAGACAGAGAATACTGTCTACGAAAAGGTGGGATCGATTTCTATCAAAGTTGAAGTTTCTTTTGGTGCGTTTAAAAATAATAAAGTGAATATGTCAAAAACCACGAAAGTCATCTGACAGACACTTACGTATGTCATTATACCCATAAATACATCCGTACGTCCTTAATTGATTTGTATTCTTACTAACTTATTAATTAAGTACATCTCAAACACTTAATTAATTAGTTAGAATACAAACCCAAAAGTTATACAACAAAAGTTACTTAATCTATAATTAAATCGTCTGCGCAGGTCTTCTCTCTTCAGGAGTCTTTAAATTGCCACATTTGTTAAAATGATGACGTCTTAAGTTCCCGCAAATATTAGTTATTACACCCGCGATTAAACACGATGAAATCAATGAAAATAATACAATGAAATCGCAAAAGTAAAAGTAGTGTTATTTTAATTTCTAAAACGTGTTGGAATTTATTTATTATGTTTATGCTAAGCAATAGATGGATAAATCATGATGGTGATGAACACATGCAGTGCATGCTCGTTTAATAAAGCGTAAACAGATCTGCGCTCACTCCCAGGTCAGTGCTCCCCGGTAATGAGGGGAAATGTGTCTCTCGTCGATCGCCATATTGTTCTCTACTTAACATAATATATTTTATGTTAAGTAGAGAAGTATTAGTAAGTATATATAAATATTTATTTAATAACAGCATGGAAATGTATTCCATTCTGAAAAAAGAACTTAAAATAAATATTTATTCAGATATTAATAAATTAATATAATATTGAAACAGGTCTTATCATAAGTTAAACCAAGTTTTTTTACAGTATAGAGGGGCAAACAAGCAGGTGTGTCACCCTCCTGCCCGGGTATGAGTCGGCTCCCTCTATGTGCCATAGTAAACAGACGCACCACCACACGAAAGACGACAGCACAGCTGTCACTTACACCGAACGCTTTATAGGGATTAAGAAGGCCGCAACCATTAATCCAACCAGTGATGTAATACGTTACACAAATAACAGATCACTTATTTAAAAATACGCGTTGCGGTACGTTAGAGTACGTGAGTGGGTTGTTGATTCAGTACTTCAGATATATCTCACTCGTAGCTCCAATATCGTTTAATCCCAGCGCGCCGCTACGAGTCGTAGCTGTTCGCTACGCCGCCGTAAGCTACATGCTACGATGCTCCTACAGTACGTATTGACGTTATCGAAACGGATTTTAAATGTAAAACAATTTTATTCTGATTTTAATTTTGTTTGATATTATACAAGAAAAGATTTTTTGAGTACACAAATTATGATATGTTGTCTACATACATAGAATAACATTAACTACTCTTTTGTTTCGACTTCCAATAAAAACTCTATATCATAAAGCCAGTTTAACGTTTCCGAAAAATAAGGAAGTGTATGCACATCCTACTATTGTGTTCCTCACTTAAATACCTACCATAGATTCCAATTCATACTTTTGTACGGGCTTGAGACCGTCAAAATGCAAAAATGATGCATGAAAGTATGTTCTGGAGGTAAACGCACACCATTTTGTAAAACTCGTGGCTCGAGTGGGACTCCCAAACCGACGCCATCGCGTGCAAAACACAAACGTTCGCGTCGGTAGCCACTCGGTCACTGAGTCAGCTGTCAGACCCACTGACCAGCTCTCGCTTACACGAAAGCGGCGTAAAGTGACAGCTGTGCTGTTGTGTTTCGTGGGGTTTGTAAGTAGCCGGTGGCTCATGGAGATGGAAGGGGAAAGGAAGGAAACGCATCTGTGTAACCTCTGTGCGGATGTATATGGGCGTCGGTAATCATGAAACTTATACTATAAAAAACCGGCCAAGTGTGAGTCCGACTCGCACACAGAGGGTTCCGTAATCCAAACGTAATGCATGGTTTTCAATTATTGTAACTTTACGCCTGCCGTTTAATTGACAAACGTATATAAGCGGTTGCTCACACATATTTAGTAGGCAACGAATTAAAGTTTTTTTTATGATATAGGAGGGCAAACGAGCAGCCGGATCCATTTTCATGACTACCGACGCCCACAAACATCCGCATAGAGGCTATACAGATGCGCTGCCCTCCTTTCTCCTCCCACCTCCATGGGTTATATGTTGATAATGATTTTTCCCATGATCTACATATAATTTACTAGTTTTCAGATTTATTCTTATATATGTGCTATAAGTTCTTACTTCTTGCTAAATTTCACAACTCCAGGTCAACGGGAAGTACCCTATAATTTTTTGGTTTTCGACAAAGTACGTTTTCATACAAAATTTGTGCATAATTGGCTATATTTTTTTATTGCGTTAACTTAGAAGTGTGATTTTTCAATTTCAATTCAAGGCATCAAGACGTAACTGACCTCCGTATTTGACAAAAATTTCAGCTTAATCCCTTCACGCGTTTTAGAGAAAAAGGTCTTTTTTTTTGTGTGAGCAGTTGTAGCCATTTTCATGACTACCGACGCCCATAGACATCTGCATAGACTACAGATGCGCTGCCCCCCTTTCTCCTCCCACCTCCGTGGACCACCGGCTACTTACACACCGTACGAAACGCGACAGCACAGCTGTCACTTCACGCCGGTCTCGTGTAAGCGAGAGGTACCTCCCCGGTCGTGCCGGCCCGATTCGGCTGCATGCAAGCATGCAGCGTAGCACTACCTCTTACTAGCTTGACAGACGTACAGACAGACGGACAACAAAGCGATCCTATAAGGGTTCCGTTTTTTCTCTTTGAGATACGGAACCCTAAAAAAGACAGTGTATTTATTAAGAGATAGTGCCTTCAACGTATGTGATGATGTTTTTGTAATGAACAAATTCTATATTAAATACATACCATATTAAATTGGTTTCCCATAACGCGAAACACTTTGTGCATTCAGCCATAAGTTTAACGAAGCAATCATCTGAATTATACTCGGAACGAACCAGTTCCGATAAAATGGCTACGTTGCAATCGAACAATTATCGAAATGTCAGAATTGTTAACAAGTCCACTTACTACTTAACATACGATATATTTAGTTCACAAGCACAACATGTATATTAGTGATGAGAAACAGATATTTAAATTTTAATTATAATAAAACTATTTTAACGGATTTTGTCGTGGTTTATTTAAATATTTTACAATTCGTATAAACTTAAGAAATCGGATATTTACTTACTTTACGGATTTTTTCAGTCCGCACGTGGCCACAGCCAGCGTAACCCGGCCGAAACGTCGAGCAAAAGGTATTTGTTTTCGCTAGTGCCTTTAATAAATGTTTTATCGTGCTAAAACCCGTAAAGTAATGTGTACGTAAAGAAAATCTCAATCAAGTATGAGATATTTGAGTCACATATTCACCAGTTGAAGAAATTAATGATTTTTAATTATTTTTGAAGTAAAACTTCTCTATGCGCGCTTGACATGGGGAGTAAGCTGGCCAGAGCGTTAAAAAATCACATATCGTGCGAGGCCTATGGAAGTTGTCATTCAAATTCAAATTTCAAAATCGATTTAAATGAAACTTTTTTGTATTTAAAAAATAAATATCACATGAAATGTTATGTCATTGTAAATACGGTAATGAATTAAGTTTTACTTCAGTTGTGTGGTCTAAAGCACTCCCTTTTTTATTATTTTCATCATGATATGTAAAGCTAAATCTACATAATATACTAGCTAACCCGTGCCTACTTCATTGAGCGTCAAAAGCAGCTTCCTATTAGTGAAATGGAGGCGGAAATCGCTCCATTAGTTTTGAATTCTATCGAAACAAAAAATATTTCCTCTGTAAATATATAACTAAGTGTAGATAAAATACAATGCATGTTTGGTATTTTCTGAGTTCTGATATTGGGATTCTATCTGCAAGAGATCTCGTACAGCAATCTTGTTCCTCTGCAGAAAAGATGATATTTTATACAAGCTTCTTATTTTACAGTACGCTCGCAGCGAAATAACATTTTTATTTCCTTTCACAATGTACTTTACAGTGATAAGTTGCTTATGTTCTCTACAATGCGATATTTGATGTAATTTACTGTATCTCCTTTTGTAAAAGAAAACCTTTGAGTGCAAACACTAGTACAAAGTATATTTGTGACAGGAATTTCGATGTATTCTAAATCCATGGCACAATAGCTTTTCTTCTTTCGTGTTCAGTAAAACAAAAAGTTAATTCACTCGACAGTCATTCGCCTTAAGTTAGTTACTTAAAAATGCATTTGAATAGCTTTTTTCCTGGTAAATCCTATAGAAATATAGTTGCCAAATAATACAATTTTCACTTATTTGTTCAAAGCATAAAAATCAGTAAAAAGACATGGTCATACACATCCAACATCGACAGGCATAACTAACCGGAAGTATGTAAGTAGCTGGTGGCCCATGGAGGTGAGAGGAGAAATAAGGGCAGCGCATCTGTGTAGCCTCTATGCGGATGTCTATGGGCGTCATGAAAATGGCTCCGACTGCTCGTTTGTCCCCCTATAGGAAATTCTTTAATAACAACTGACACGCTCCTGGAATAGACTCATTATGAACGAACATGATTCCATATTTAAATGTCCGCAAGTGACGTAAGTCGTACGTAAGCCAAGTAAAATGGATTATTTAGGTATTTCAATAGGTAAAAGCCTTGGATAAACTTTAAGTTTCATTATGATATATATTTAGTTTTAATTCACAAAATGATATTCGGTAATATGGTTATTATTATTGAATTTAGCCAATAGACGGAGAGATGCCTACACAGTACTACTATTATATTGAGAGTGAAACTAAATTCTTATCAACTACAAGATCAAAGCGAAACTTGTAGAGACCGACGTAGTTCGGTCACTTCTCCCGCGGAGCTCTCTACTGGAGTTGAATTAGTTTGACTACTCAATGAAACTTATCAGAAACTTGTTTGTGTAATAACTAAGTATAACTTTATACAAAGTTTCGTTAATTTACAGTTTCAGGTTATGCCGACCTGAAACTGTAAATTAACGGGGAGAGAGTATCGCAAACGAGGAAGTCCTCAAATCTGCACAGTTGCACAGCATCCCGCTATGTTGCAAAGACGGCGCATCGTTTGCCTCGGAAAACTCTCCTAAGCGATGTCGCGCACTCTAAGGGCTATATTTCACTGGGACACCATGGCAGCGCAACCAGTCGCCGCTACCAATAAAATGATCTATAGAGCATTACTCACCTGGTGTCCGTTTGGTCGCCACCAGAGTGGTGGCGCGACCAAGTCGGACACTTGCACAGAACATGGTGGCGCAATCAGTCGCTAAGAGACCAGCTGGACGACCCCTGTTGCGTTTCAAGGATTGCGTCAAGCGTGACATAGATGGAAAGAGGCTGCCGCCCGAGATACTTGGAGGTCAATTATCCCGCAAGGTCGCATAGCACACGCCAGGGCCTGATATACTGTCTGTAAAAAGAGCACAACATCTTGCTGTACCATCTAGTTCATCACTACCGCAGTGACACGTGTGACGCGCGTGCGGACGTGTCTGCCCCTCTAGGATCAGACTATACGAGTAGTCACGAGCGCAGATGTTTTAACGCTGCTTAAATCATTTGTCATAGATGCAAATACACGGATGATGATGATGATGATGAGTTGCAATCTATACTATAGGCACTATATACTAGTCTACAGTGTCTATAGACTATAGTCTATAGTGTCTATAGACTATAGTCTATGGTGTCCTGTAATCGGTAAGACATTTGAAACAAAACGTTAAGTTTCTCATACAGAAGAGACTGATTAATATGAAGGAGCGGGGAAAAGGCTCTTTAAGTAAGAGGCAGTGCCTTGCTGCAATGCAGCGTCATTGGGCCGGCACGACCGGGGGATGTATCTCTCGGTCACGTAATACGGGCGTAAAGTGACAGGTTTGCTGTCGCGTTTAGTGCGGTTTCCGAGCAGCCAGCCCGTTCGGAGGGATGGCATAAGGTCAATTAAAAAAAAATTAAATTCATTTATTTCAGGCATAACCCATATACATTGTAACTTGATAATATTAATATAACATATTTTTTTTTATAAAAATAAAATCAAAACATAATTTCATCATTAAAAACTATACATTTAATAAAAAATATAATATAATGCATCTGCAGAATATGCGGATATTAATGCGTCGGTATTCACCTAATGGATCCGACTACTCGTCCGTCCGCCTATGCTATATACATAAAGCCCGTTTCGGTTTTCTGGTAAAATTGCCGCTCTAGAGTCATGTGTAACAAATGTGGAGTTATTACCTCGTTCCATATTATTGTTATCTCAGACATTATTTACGTCTACCCGCGTGTTGTTACAATGAACAATATTTAGTGAATATACATGTATATGAGACGGAGGTTACATTCAAATGTAGCTGAGATAACAGTTGGATATTCAAACCAGAAATAATGAGTCTGTCCTGTTTGTTTATAATACTTAAAAGTATATTTGTAAAGCAGCCAACAGAAGAATACAGATACTAAGAAAATGAGACAACAGAGTTGTAAAATTTTTATTTAATAAAACATTATATAATGAAAAAATTCCCATTCTGTCCCCTGGCCTCATTACGCACGCTCCCACTTTGTCCGACGTCAGACCCATCGCTCGACCCAATCCACACCGTCGTCTCTCATAGGCCTGGATGGGGCAGCCGCTCTTAATCTGGTCTCTCTCCCGAAGCCAGTTCGGAATTTGGGGATCACAGCGCCACGCAAGCCCCCCTGTCCCCCCATGGCAAGATGACTTCATCTTCGTGGGGACTCTGCTTTACTCTATCCAACAACTATTCATCATACGACTCTCACTAACCACAGAAACGCCACAGAAAATCAGTCACTTTATGTTTGGTTGTGAGCGAGAGGCATTTTTCACGGTTATATCGAACCAATGAGGATGCAAAACAACAATAACAGAACCTCTACGACAACTATTATCTACAACTTCAATACAATTTATAAAAATAAGTACTGATACATCAATAAATTATGTTAAGATGACAAAGGCAAATAAATAAATCAATAAAATACCTTTGAAGTATATTAAAAAAAAAATCCCCAGATTCAACTTAATGTTCACGAAGAACAATAAATAGAAGCAACTTAATGTTTATGTTTATTTTATAGACGACAATCCCGCAGTAATGGCGGTGTAAATTATTGAGTGCGAGATGAACAATAAGACGGCATTCGTAGTTTATTACGTTTGTGGCTGCGATAAAGTTCAACTCATTGATTGGAAATGGGCTCACACGATGATAAGGGAAACTAAATCATAGATGACTGTAACAGTTCAGCCTGTAAGAGTTTCATAGCAGTATCAATTGTAGAAGACAGATCTGAGTTATACATTCATGATGAAGATTATAAAATTTGTAAAGAAATTTAACTCACCCGAATCCCGAACCAGGCCTAAAGCAGTCGATTTTCTTTGATGACTACCTATAGTGGTATTATGTCAGCGAGAGGTACCTCCCCGATCTTCCCATCCCAATTACGTTGCAATAAACATAGAACTAGGGATTATAGTTATAGCAGGCTATATTTTCCAGGTAGGAAAATATATCAGACAAAATGAAACAAGCCTTTGATGTATATTTAAATAAAACTTCTTGGAACCTTTGATAGAGACATCAATATGAGGAGTTCGATGAAATCCTATTGTGAGGAAATCGTCTAATGCCTTTAGAAGGATTTATCAATAAGATTTCCGAAGTATTTTTGATGTGTTTCCAAGGTATTTCATTTGTTATTTTGTGTCACGTACCTTTCATTTCATTTCAACTTTTTCGATAAGTATTTTTTTTTAAAGATCGGCGATATTTATATGAAATTTTTGTCAGGGATATTGTTTGAATTTCATCGCTCCATCTAGTCACTACTCTAGAACCAGTCGACCCCAACGATCATCGGTTCAGGGGGGAAGAAACTTCTCCCCAAGCTGTGGGCAGGAAGTGGGAAAGGTTAGCCGCAGTTTGAGGCCAGTGGCCAATGGGAAAGGCCTATGTCCAACAATGGACTGCATTAGGCTGATGATGATGATGATCTTATTTGAATCTCACTATCTACACCAAAGTTTGTCGTGCTTCAGAATGTTCATGTACGCGAATGGCAGATCCCTAAAGGAAGTTGTAGCGTTTTTTTCGCTTTTCATAACAGTACATTATTATGTAAGTTATAAAACTTGTCATTTATTTCCATGATAATTCTTGTAACTTTCCTATTATTTTGTGTTAAGTTAAGCGAACGTGTATAATTTCACGCCGGCCTGTGGCCTCATGTTTGGTGAGTATAATTTAGCGGAGTATCATGTGTGCAGACCTCGCGAATTCAGGCGGAGAATTGTATTACACGATACGTTTCGGACCCTCGACACCACCGGCTCGCACCACTTCACTAGTGGTGCAAAAGGTATTTTTTAATACCCACACTACCGTAACTAGTGATGTAATAATACTTATTAGAATGGTATGAATATAATATAGAAACTGTTCTAGTATATGGAGGTATTCAAAGTATAGAGATATAAAATGTATTACGCTTACTATCTCCAAAGAAAATAAGTAAATATCATATTCGTTGTGAAGGTATAACTCTGTACTATACTACACATGATGACAGGAGCACAGCACCTTTTTATAGTAAAGCAGTCGGAAGCTTCTAACGACTACCGATGCCGGTTCTCCGCATGATAATATAATAACCTGTGGACTTAAACACACTATGTTAGACTAGTCTACGTTATCTAGTTCCTCCTTCCTTCCAATAGACCACAGGCCGCTCATCTGCCGCATTCAGCCTTCACTTTAAAGGGCGATATCATGTAAGTGAGTGGGCCTCGGTCTTGTCCGCACGATTCCGCTGCAATGCAGTATTCACCTCTTACAATGTTTGAAGAAGTTTTACAGATGAAGACTGTTCCTACTAGGAAGGCTATGTTCTAATATTGTCTCCCGATAATGCAGTTATATACACACCCGTCGGCATCAATACTGGGATGAAAAGACCATTAATCCTTCAATGTAGCTTGTCTCGATATCTGACCTTGTAGGTCGTACAATGGCGGGCAACTGACTGTCATTTATTCGTTATTCGTGCGGTTTGTGAGTAACCGGTGACCCATTGTAGAGAAGGCAACACGTCTTCATAACAACTTTTCGGATGTTTGTGGACGTCGCCGTTACTCGGAATAAGTTGTGTACTAGTTATTGCGTTATCACCTTCGTTCTAGAGAGATCAGATTTGAATCAGAAACAATTGAATCTATTGAAAATCAAAATTGAGCCTGGTAGTACAACTTAAAAAGGTACTGCAGTATTTACCGAAAATTTAAGGTACGCGTTATTCTTGTTTGTAAACAATATCTGTACTCAAATGAGAATTCTGGAATTTTTGGGCTTTAGGATAGACGCATCTGTATAACCTCTTGAGGATGTCTATGGGTGTCGGTAGTCATGAAAATGGCTCAGTTCATTATATTATATTATATGCCCATATAGTAAAAAATCCAACGGCAGCAATTCACGTATAGTACAACCAGTATTTAGAAAATAATGTTTTAATTGAACTTAAATACGTAACATAAAAGGAAAAATAAATATCTCAACGACATATCAGAAAATTCCACATCACAGTGTAGTGAAGAGTCCTTCGGAGAAACGTTTAGATATTTTTCCACAAGAACGTTTTATTTACTTTCAATTTGTAAGAAGCAGTGCGATGAACGAACTTAAATTCTACGTCTTATGCTTTCAGTGCTCCTCACATTGCATCACTGTGCATGCATAAAATGTAGCAAGGACTTAAATTGTTCTTTTTTTTTGTTGTTTAAGAAGTATTTAAATAATTCTTTTTTTTGTCTTTTTGTTATATGTATTTATATTTTGTGCTGCATTTTGTCCCTTGTTGTTTTATGAAGCATTCAATAAATTTATTTCTATTCTATTCGATGTTGCATTGCAGCCGGATTAGGTGGGCACGACACGCTCTCGTTGTCTCTCCGCAAATAATATGCATTGTTATTTTCCGGACCACCCATTGGAGCCAATACAGATGTCTGGAGGTGGTATTAAGCAACCGCAAAGCGGACAAGAGACATGGATGATGGCACGCCTCGCAGACGGATGGGAGCACAGCATAGGCGATAAGCCCAACTTATGCCGCCTCCTAACTGGGCTAGGGGTCATAATGGGAACCTGACCACATTGCACGGTTCGGACGTAGTTGATAGGTAGTAGTAGTAGTAGCAGTTCAATGTATTTGGATCAGTTCCCCTTTTAAAGGAGCCCCTTATGAGGGACGGACCAGTTGCCGAGGTATCCTGTTGCGAATAGATCATGGGCACGCCGATAGCAACCGCGCGGTTTCAGTGAGTATTACGCGAGTCCCACACGCCCATCGACTCTTCATCCTGGATTGACGGCAGTGCGTGAATGCTTTTCCAATCGTAATAAAAATAAAGGTAATAAAACGTAGGTCTAAATAATTCCACGTCCAAAATAATTGTTTTACTTATATACGCAGTAGCCTACTAAGTATAGTTCACTAATCACTTGTATTGTATTTATCTTCTGTATTTAGCTCTACAAATGCTCTACCAGACAGCGTCTCACGGTCTGGGCTGCGCTGGAGCATGACACTACCTGTTATATAAAACATATTTACTGGTTGTGTCTCGCGGTTTCACCTGCGTTTAATTTGAAAGGAATCACCCCTTTATTCCCTTAGCGATTGTTTTTTTTTAATCCTTTATCAGTCCTCATTTACATTGTAAAAGGAACCCTTATACCAAATTTCAATATAAATGAACTGTACATACTAAGTATGTAGTAGTTTCGGCTATGCGTTGATGTCAGTCTGGTTTGCATTTTATTAATATAGATTGGTGGAAAGTGGAATTTGGTAAAGGTTGGCATCGCTATTAATGATGGCTGGTGATGGACGGTAGTTTCCACATCACCGCCATGAGCAAAGCATAGTCGAGGTCGTCAGGACTCAGTTAAAGTGGACACTATCTGGGTTCACTTTAACTGAGCCCTGGGGGTCTTGGGTGAATCTAATTGAACCGAGTGGGCTGCTCTTTATATCATTGTTTTAATTAAATGAGTTTATTGGAATAAACATATTTACTTAGCCACCATAACAACTTTAAGAATACAATAGTGACGTACCAAGTGTGTACTCCATCAGTGTTTATATGTTCACTAAGTGATTATACATGTTCACGATACTGGAGCCCAGATGGCCTGGGAGGCTGCATTTCAATTAGGCTTACGAGCATCTCTAATAACAGTTTGCAATAAGACGCTAGCCAGTAACTGGGTGTAGTTAAAGACGCGGATAATGATGTCGTAAGTAAGGTTAGTCTACTTTTATCTAAGTTTATATCGTACTTCTTCTGGATAATCTGACTTTTTAATTCCATTATTTTATAGATAAGTCTGACTTATTAAAACTAACTTAACGAATGAAATGCAATTTGTTAAAACGGTATTTCACTGCAGGCTTTTACTCTCTCTCTTCAATTGATTACTTGTCTAAAGTAATTGTGTGTGTGCTCGCGTTTTGTGCCGTAAGGCAACCCGGAACACGTAGCAACATTTACAACAACATCTTAAGTACTGCAATTTGAAATTCTTAACATACCAGTTGTTTCGAATACAAGGTGACGGTCATGTTGAAGGACGTCTTATGGTGTAAGAGGGTGAGGTGAAGGAGAGCAATGCATCAGGGTGCGCAAAATAGTGGAGATCTTAAAGTGTCGGAGTGTCGAAGCTAAACATAATATAAATGATAATAATTGTCAGAGGATTAGAAAATTCTATAAATTTGGCGTTAACTTTTCTACAAAAAAACTGTTTACATATTTATCAAGGTTAGGTACCTATAGATTACCTGATTTAAGAAATATTTCAAAGAAAATTTCACCAGGTCCCGGCCAGTAGCGTCTTAAGTAAATACGAGAATCATAATGGACCTGTCAAAAGCAAATTGCGTTTGAAGATCCCA
>LUGF01033157.1:108678-121273 GCA_001625245.1 Calycopis cecrops | reverse complement strand
TCCGTGACAATATAGTAGAAATGTCCAGTGTGTCTACTAGGGTTGCGTACCTCATAATTAAACTGACCGAGAGGTATAGCCTCAAGGTTATACAGGTCTACGCACCGACTTCGACATTTTCGGACGATGAGGTAGAAAATATGTACGAGGACATCTCTCGAGCCTTACATTCCACCTCCAAGGCCCACTACAATGTTGTCATGGGGGACTTTAATGCTAAAGTGGGAGTACAGATTTACGGCGAATCGAGCATAGGGCCTCATGGTTTTGGCAGTAGAAATCACAGGGGGCAAATGCTTGTCAGCTTCCTCAAGAAAGAGGGGCTCGTCTTGATGAACTAATTCTTTAAGAAAAAGCCCCAAAGGAAGTGGACATGGCAAAGCCCTGACACTGTGACCAAAAACGAGATAGATTTCATCATAACGGACAAACGGCGAATATTCAGAGATGTCACAGTGATCAATAGGTTTAAAACCGGAAGCGATCACCGACTCCTACGAGGCACTCTGAGTATCGAGTTGAAAGCCGAACGTAACCGTTTGTTGAAGTCTACACTCCGGCCAAATCTACTCCAAAGCATTGTTGGCTCCAAACAATTCCAGTTAAAATTGAAAAATCGATTCGCTGTCTTGGAAACCACAGATGACATAGACCAGAAACTCGAAAGTGTGGTGGAAATCCTCAGGGAAGAAGGGATGAAGTTCTGCCAGGGTAAGCGTACGGGCAAAAAATCAAAACTTTCCGAAGAGACGCTCCGACTAATGGAAGAGAGACGCATAGACCCATTGCCAGCTTCGTCGCTAAGCCAGGCTCGCAACAAAACTATAAGGAAGCTTGTGCGACGCGACCTCCGATCATTCAACACGCTCTCGATTATAAAATTGATAGAGCAAAATCGAGGGTTGAAAGTGTTCGTCCAGCCTCTGGGTAGAAGCCACCTGCAAAGCTGACAACATCTACGGGAAATGTCGTCGCGTCTAAGTCCCTCCGACTTCTTACGGAAATTAAAGACTTTTATGGCAAACTCTACGCTACGCAGACTTCCAGGCCCGAATCCGGTACTGAGGACAAAAGAGCCACACTTACCCGCCATCTCACAGAAGACCTGCCCGAAATCAGCCGAGATGAGATCGTGTTAGCCCTTAAACAACTTAAAAATGGAAAAGCCCCGGGAGAGGCCGGAATTACTACTGAGCTCTTAAAGGCTGGAGGATTTCCAGTCTTAAAGGAGCTCCAAGAGCTCTTTAATGCCGTTCTTTTTTCCGGGAGAACACCAAAGGCGTGGAACAGAAGCGTGGTGGTTTTGCTTTTCAAAAAAGGAGACAAAACTTTGCTGAAAAACTACCGCCCTATTTCGTTTCTGAGTCATGTCTATAAGTTGTTTTCCAAGGTCATCACGAACCGTCTCGCTCAAAGACTCGACGAATACCAGCCACCGGAGCAGGCCGGGTTTCGAAGCGGCTACAGCACCATAGACCACATCCACACGCTGCGGCAGATTGTACAGAAGACCGAAGAGTACAATCGGCTCCTATGTCTAGCGTTTGTGGACTATGAGAAAGCCTTTGATTCCATCGAAATCTGGTCTGTTCTGGATTCCTTGCAGCGTTGCCAAGTAGACTGGCGATACATCGAGGTGATGAGATGTCTTTATAATGCCGCAACGATGACCGTTGAAGTACAGGGCCAGCGTTCTGAAGATATCAACCTACGACGAGGCGTAAGACATGGGGATGTTATATCCCCGAATCTGTTCGCTAACCGTCTGGAGGATATGTTCAGGACGTTGGACTGGAAAGACTGCGGCATCAATATTAACGGCAAGTACATCTCTAATCTGCGATTTGCAGACGACATAGTCATTATGGCCGAAACGCTGCAGAACCTACAACAGATGCTGAATGCCCTGGCTGATTCTTCTCTTAGTATAGGCCTTCGGATGAATTTGGACAAAACCAAATTCATGTATAACGAGCACGTTATTCCGGAGCCAGTTGCCGTACATGGACTCCAACTCGAGGCTGTTCAACAGTATGTTTACCTAGGGCAAACGCTCCAACTTGGTAAAAACAGCTTAGAGAAGGAAGTCCAGAGAAGAATTCAGTTAGGCTGGGCAGCATTTGGCAAACTACGTCGGGTCTTCTCGTCACCCATCCCACAATGTCTGAAGACTAAAGTCTTCAACCTATACGTCCTACCAGTCATGACCTACGGAGCCGAAACGTGGGCACTCACGGTCCGACTGGTCCACCAAATCAAAGTTGCTCAGCGCGCTATGGAGAGAGCTATGCTCGGTATTTCTCTGAGGGATCGAATCCGAAACGAAGTAATTCGCCAGAGAACTAGGGTAACCGACATAGCTACTCGGATTAGCAGAAGTGGCAGTGGGCCGGTCATATCTGCCGCAGAACCGATTATCGTTGGGGTCGGCTGGTTCAAGAGTGGAGACCGCGCACCGGCAAACGTAATGTAGGACGCCCTGTGACTAGATGGAGTGACGACATACGCAAAGCTGTGGGCAGGAAGTGGGAAAGGTTAGCCGAAGATCGAAGCCAGTGGCGTGCTATGGGAGAGGCCTATGTCCAACAGGACTGCAATAGGCTGATGATAATGATGATGATGATGATGATGATGATGATGATGTAATTTTACACATTAAATTAAAACAGATCTAATTATATAATTGAACTAGCACGACTCAGTTTTCTAAAAATAGAAGCCATATGTATCAAATAATAAAAGAGACTTATAAAAATGTAATTTTTAAAATTGTGAAATAAATATCTTAAGCACGGAGGTGTACGATGTGTTCCTTCAGACGATTTACATAAGCTTCTTATTTTACAGCACGCTCGTAGTTTTTATTTCCTTTTCACAAAGTTCTTTCATTCACTTACAATTACTTGCAGTGGTGAACAATGAAGTGTTGTATTTTCTAAAGGTGTAGTGTGTGATTTGAATGTTGAATAACCGCAGGTAATTCACTCTAGCAATACAGGTTGCAATTATTATTTTAATTGAATTCAATTACTAAATATATTACAAATTTAGGTTGCATAGGTTCTGAACAGTCGTAACTGTCAAATGAATTATATTCCTCAGTTCGAGCGGCAACTGAATCTTCAGTTGTATATATACCCTAAAGTGAGAAAAATTGTTATATTTCATGTCGATAGATAGATAAATGGCAGAGAATTGTTTAAAATATTGATCTACCATTCACCCGGTAACCATACCTGTGGAATCAGTCGTCCTGGTGTTCATTGAAAGAGGCTTTGTCAAGCAACAGTATATGGGACTGATGATAGTATTGATGCTTTTTTTAATTTTACACCCGAAAAAAATATGATCAGTGAAATGGTGTAAAACGGCAATCAAGCAATTAAGCACAGCGTACCGCTTTTTCCCGCTTACTTCGCTTTTTACTTCAGAATTATTGTTTCGAGTGATTTTTAGTTACTTCGATGACTACTACTTAATACGAAGACAGTCTTATTTATAAAATTCTCGTGTATAATGTTAGTTACCCAAATTCTCCGATAAGGCTCGACCGATTCTAATATTTTTTTTTGTGCATATCGGGTAGATCTGAGAATCGGCCAACATCTATTTTACATTTCAACATTACGGGATCGAATCTTACGCGGGTTAAAAAACTATATAAGTCAGCGGGCTCTATAAAGCAATATACATTAATATATTACAAGTTTCTTTTATATCTTGTAGTTTCTCATAAGCTAAGTGCCTTCGAGTTTCACATTCGGGTCTGGTGTCCCTTCTCGCTGAACACATGGAATTAAATTATAACTTGTGAGACCGATGACAGTAATTTTATTAATTACCTCCCCATGAGGATGAGGTTTTGGATTCTACTTAAATTATATGGATCAGTAAATAGTTTATAACAAACATCTGTACCAAAACTGTTCGTTAATACCTAGATACTTAGACAATGTGGTTTAGATACATTTTTTTATAATAGGTATATATATTTTTTTTTTATAGTATATAGTATATATAGTATAAGGGAACAAAAGAGGAATCGGAGCCATTTTCGTGACTATTAACGCCCATAGACATGCGCATTGAGCCCTTCTTCTCCATGGGCCATCGTACTTACACACCACACGAAACGCGACAGCACAGCTGTCACTTCACGCCGGTCTCGTGTTTTTTTTTTATAGTACAGGGGGCAAACGAGCAGTCGGGTCACCGAGATGATGGTGTTTTCCGACACCCACAGACATCTGCAACAGCAGGGGTTTTGCAGTTGCGTTGCCGGCCTTTAAGATGAGAGTAGGCTCTTTTCTTGAAGATCCCTAAGTCATATTGGTCCGGAAATACCCAGGGCGGCAGCTGATTCCACAAAGAAGTAGTGCGCGGGATGAAGTTGCGTTTAAAGCGCACAGTAGTGGACTTCGGAACGTCTAGATGGTGCCGGTGGAAAGTTGAATTTTGACGCGAAGTTCGATAGTGAAATTCAGCTGCAGGTATTAGTCCGAACAATTCCTCGGAACACTCCCCATAGAAAATACGGTAAAAGATGCACAGCGAACTAACATCTCTCCGTATGGCAAGTGTATCAAGCTTGCTGGAAAGAACTTGGTCGTCGATGATTCGAGTTGCGCGACGTTGAATGCGGTCAAATGGTATATGCTGGTATTGAGGTGCGCCTGCCCAAAGATGACAACAGTACTCCATGTGGGGTCTAACCTGGGCTTTATATAGTTTCAAACGGTGGGCCGACGTACGTGTAATTGAGATAGATACCCAGCCGTGCCGGACCCGTTCGGCTGCAGTGCACTTTTATGAAATAAATTTGCTCTAATGATTTTAATTCAATTTATTTTAATTTTAACAATTAAAATCGAATATATGATGTGTTCTTGTTTTAGCTACAGCTTCAAATCTCCTCAAATTAATTCTTCTGAGAGAAATGTCCTTCCTCCTTTCGCACTCCCTGCCTACTGGAAGATGGTACTATAGAAATGGAAATAGTCGTATATTTGCACTTCAAATACTTCTAATTATATTTTAAACTGTAAGCAAAACCATCATATATACTAAACGGAAAATCAATACAAAAGACCGAAACCGGAAAACAAAAAAAGCGAACTTTGGGAGTTTCTCCATATTTTGTATAGGGTTCGGACTCAGAGCGGACATGGAAAAAGTTTTGGCGTTATTCACAGAAAAAAACCTTTCAAAGATGTCTTCACAAGCACAACTTATATTGCAGACAGGCAAATTAAATGATACAATTTGAAATGAGGACGTACTAAAAGCACGGAATCCCTTAATTTACTCTGCGAATATTTGAATATTAAATTCAAACACGAGTGAAAATTCCGTAGCTTTGAGTGTTTATTTGGAAAAAAATTGTTAAGGACATTATAATGACTCTTAGTCATTTTCTTATAGCATAGGAGGCAAACGAGCAGTTGGGTCACCTGATGTAAAGTGATCACCAGACACCAACCCCCACAGACATCCGTAACACCAGAGGTCTAACAGATGCGTGACCGACCTTTGAGGAAAGAATAAGCTCTTTTCTTGAAGATTCTGGGAATCTTCAAGAAAAGAGCTTATTCTCGTATCGGTCCGGAAATACCGAAACTAGTTTTTTTTACTATCATGGTATAGGGAAGCAAACGAGCAGTTGGAGTCATCCGCAGACATCCGCATACTGGCTATACAGATGCGCTGCCCTCCTTTATCCACTGGCCCATGGAGACGGGGTAAGTGGATAAAAATAAAAACTCTCCTGCTTAAAAAAAAATATATAGTGGAATTTCGTTATGACACAACACAACCTTCAGCAGCAGGTTCGACGGCTTGAGGTCTCGATGTAGCACGTTCGCGGAGTGTATGTACTTGAGCCCTCACAGAATTAGGTACGGGAAGTAGCAGATGTGGTCGTTACTTAATTTCTGCAAACAAAGGCGTCTTAGTTTTTAGGTCAAGGCCTAAAAGAACCGAGGCATCTGATGCTGAATAGCTGATGAAGAAAATAAGAATTAGCAGTGGCACAGTCAGCACATACTTCTGGGATAACATTTTAATAAATTTTCCTAGCGGTAGAGAAGTGAATAAAATAGGAATAAAAATAAGGAGATAGACTATTTATTACCTATTACTATGTTATACCGGTCTATTGTGCATGCAACAACTCAAACCGCACGATTTTATAAGAGGTTGCTAAGTAACTCTACGGCGGCATCATGTCAGTGAGAGGTTACCTGCTCGTGCTGGCCCGATTCGGCCACAATACAGCATGGCACTACCACTTACTAAATAACTAAAATATCTTCTCAATTACAAAGCCTTTATCTAGTGACCCTTGCAAAGCTTATGACGAAGATAAATGTTGTTCGTTAGTTATGGCGGCAGCAAAACATTATGTGCAAAACATTTAACGTTAGATCCACCGCACATATGCCACGTTTAACATCGGCGATCGGCGATCTAGCCGCTTTTTAGAAGCTGATTGCACCGATCACACGTTGTCTACCGCACATTTAAAAATGCCGAACGCGGCTACAAATTTAGTCGCTTTACGACTAAATTAACTGCTACTGTTGCCGATCGAGCATCGGAGAAGGCGCTGAAACGTGCGATTACGATAACGCGAGTGAACGCAGAGTCGCTAAATCGTGATGCGGCCTCGATGCAGTCGCAAAATCGCTGATCGCCTCAGCTAAAGTAGCGTGTGTGCTCTCGCCCTTAGCGTTGTCGCTCGCTGTGGGACCACCAACAATTAATTTACCCGGACAGGGATCGGACTGCGGCTCTCCGTCCGCCTACAAATTATCTCTGACGCTTCTGTTTCTACATAATTTTATGTTCGTGTATTTTTATGACCATCAATCAAAAACTTTTGGTTTAACTGGCGTTTAATTCATCTTCCCGCTGTTCCGCTTAGAAGAAAATACAACCAGAATACTCAATGAAGTGTGGCATCCAACTGTTGAAAATATTTTAGCGCACCCGGGTGTAACTCGTGTTTATAATAGAATAAAAATAGCAAATATATAGCAAAGGAGAAATCGGAGCCATTTTCATGACTACCCATGCGACGCCCATAGACCATCCGTACAGGGGTTTTTTTCTTTTTTCGTTTTTTTTAACGTGAGGAAAGCATTTACGCCGCATCGGTACACCCTGGGTGAGCTACCGACCATTGTGTGGATTTTGAACGCCCTAGTGGGAGAACCCTACTCCACTAAAGCCTCACGGAAACCCTCAGCCGCCTTAGAAGGGTGAGATGACCCTGGATCATCAGTACAGGGATCATCCAGCTGATGCGTTGTTATTATATTACTCGTGAAGCTTTTAAAGACGCGGTCGAATAAAACGGAGCCTTTAGTACGAACACAATATTCAGATAGCAACAAGTTACAAATTATATCCCAAGAAATGGACCAGTGTTATGTCTATTAGTATTATCCAGTACATTTGTAACGTTACCATATTATGTTAATGTATTGAGGAAAACCAACATTTTCCTGGGATTGTGTGTATTTATTTCAGACGGTGCTATTATTGGGTAACCAAACATAGACTATATTGACGTCATTTAATTATGATACATATGTTCACAATCATCATCATCAATCATCATCCTATCTTCATCCCCTGTTGCCGAGCCTCCCCCAATTACATACCAGTCGTCACTGAGCTCAGTATTCAGTTCTTCCTCTCCAGCCAATGCCAGCTACTCTGTCTTCACTCCACTCCTGGGTAGGCAGCGTAATAACACTATGTTTGCCTCGGCGCACGGAGGACTACTGCAGAGCTCATCCATCCCATATTATATATATACTACTAGCTGTGCTCCGTGGTTTCACCCGCGTAAGATTTGATCCCGTGGAAATATATAGACGAAAATAGATTATAAAATATGATATAATACAATATAATATAAAAGAATAATATAATAGACCCAATATGCAGACAAAAGTTCATGAGACTCGGTCTAGCCGTTTCGGATATATGGATAGATATACTATATGGACATGATAGTACAAAAGTATAAAAAATTGGAAAAGCGACAACATTTTTTAATTTATTTTTTTACAATAAATGTAAGCAATAAATCGGAGCCATTTTCGTGACTATAGACATCCGCATGGGCCACCGGCTACTTACACACTGCAAGAAACGCGACAGCACAGCTTTACGCGGGTATCCAGTAAGGGAGAGTAACATGACAGTACAAGAGCGTAACAAATTGGAAAAGCGACAACATGGTTACACCGTTTTCATTCGCAAACCAATTAAGGTCCAATCAACTTACCGAAGCCTGTTTTATCGTTTTAATTCATTTACAAATTGCTCCATCGCTTAACACAAGGTTGTAAAAATTGTAATCCTATTTTAAATTCAACGGCAATAAATTCTGAGTCCTGTTTGTTTTAAAAATGAGTGGTCTAATGGGGCGCCCGATGCTAATGGTAAGTCTTCAGCTAAAATATTCCTCATTAACGTTTGATAAGACAGAGCCGTTCGCTGTGGAGCTCTTTGGAGATTAAATTAATGACATTCGTTTATTAACGGGAAACGTTTCAGCTCGACTCGGGCTCCTCCACCCGTCCCTCTGGATCAGCGGAGGACGACGAGGATTGAGCGAGTGGCAGGTTCAATTTGGTCATTGGTGGCGTGCTCCTTTGGAGTACTAAGGCCAGGGCTCAGAATGGACCTACCCATTTTGCCTGGCCTTAGTACTCCAGATCTGAAACCATTACGTTTCTGTTCAGAGGCAGCCGGACAGTCTCCAAGGAGGAGAAGTTTTTTTGTATAAGGGGGCTAACGGATCAATTTTCGTGACCACCGACGCTTGTAGACATCCCCATAGAGGTTGTGCCGATGCGTTGCCTTCCTTTTTCCTCCTCCCTCGACGGGTCACCGGCACACCGCACGATACGCGACAGCACAGCTGTCACTTGGCGCCAACCAAAGAGGCCGTATACTATACTATACTATACCATACTAAATGAATTCAAGTATATAAGAAAATGCGTACGTAAGAAAAACGAATGCGTACCTAAATTTTAAACTGAAGGTTAATTTCATGCAAGGGATTTTAGCGACATTCTTTTTAGGTACTTCCACTAACTCATTGTTATTACACATGCTATAAAACGAAATTGCATCCAAGATGGCGGACGAAATTCGCGAGAATTTCCAATTTAAATGTTCCAGCAACAGGCAGTCACGAGACACAAGACACAGCTCGTATTTGCATCACAAATTGTCAGTGTTCAGACTTCTGGCGAGCTGCAATGAATACGGGATGAGCGACAGAGTGAGTTGAACTACTGACCTACGCGACTACGACGTCACAGTATTTAAATAATAATATAATAATACGTATAAGGTTTATTCGGGTAATTACGAATGGATTTTAGACGAGTTGGCAGGACTTTTATATTTGCATTGACTACATAGAACTCGTGCATTTTATGCTGCAATCGAAGGTCACTTCCTTTGCTTACTTAAATTACCTAAAAAATTATTACCAAGACCTTTATTAGTACTCTCTAAGTTTGGAGATATAGGGTTTTCAAAATAAGACTTTTTTTTTTTTTACAAGGGTAATTCCGAATAAATTCGGTTAATTCCGAATGATGTCCAAAAATGAACTTTATTAAGTTTAGGCAGAAGGTACATCATGCTTTTTTGTATGCCGAAAATCCAAAAACGCGCGAAAAAACAGTTGTTGACGAAAATTTCATGTCGCTCGTGTGTACTCCTACGTAGTGTCTTGAGATGATGAAAGGGGCGAAAGGATTAAAATGGCGACTAGATGAATGCTGCCAGAGCAAAAAGTATTGCTTCGTTCGGGAGAAAATAGCAATATTCGGAATATCCCGATTTTCGGAATTACCCGAATACACCATACATAATAATAATATAAAATAACGTTTGTGTGGTAAGAGACATCACACCTTGGGAATAGTAACCTCCTCCCAGGCTGGTTATGTACAATAAATAATTATTGTAATTTGATTGTATATCTTATATAATATGATAATGTATTTGTATTTTTATATTTATAGATACTCCCTCGTGAGGCCCGCTGAGTTTGTTTCGCCGGTTCTTCTCAGGACAGGGCTAAGGTTGAACTGGTGGTAGTTATGATTTTTGACGTTCAAAAAGTGATTTGTACAATTCTTTTTTTACCCGCGACGGAACGCAGACGGTATATGCGTTTGGGGTGAGAGGGTGTTTGTGCACTCCATTCAATTCATCTCCAGAACCACTGGTCTGATTTTAATGCAGTTTTCAATGGTGGGTTTAGATTTTAATGGTGCATGTTCTTAGATAGGTGTTACGGCGACAACTCACCAGGGGGTGCTGCAATAGACATATCTAAAATCACTAGTCTGATTAGAATGCGGTTTTCAGTAATGGGTTTTGATTTGACTGATGGATGGTATTAGATAGGCGTTGTATAAAAAAGTGTGAAAGCATTTGTGCTGCCTTCTGAGAAGAACTTTTTATGGCGTAGAAAACTGTCTAAGTCACGAAAAAATTAATAGTTCGTTGGAGCAAGGTCTGGCGAATTCGGAAAGTGACGAATGTTTTCTAATTGCAGTTCCTGAAGAGTTAAAACGGTTTCTCGTGCTGTATGGGATCTCTAGTTATCATAATGATGAAGATAGTTTCATGAGTGGAGCTGTTTCACTGCTAGTTTTGCTAACGAAGTCGACGTCGAAGTTCCGCACAGTAGATTTCTGCCGTTATTCCTTGACCAGATCGGGGAAATTTATAATAAATAACACCATGCTCTGACCACCAAACTGTTACCATTACCTTTTTATAGGCAAGCTTTGCTTTAAGACACTCCTACTGTATTAGATTTGGGGTCAGCAATTTTACGGTTATCGTATAGAATTCACTTATTAAAACTGTTACATTTATATTTATTGTGTTATTTTAACAATTATTGTTACATTTATAGTTAAGTTGTATGAGATGATATATAAGTGAAACAATATTAAGGGTTTGACCATATATTGAATATTAATAATAAACCACAGTTTCAACTTAAACAAAGTTACAATCTCAGGATGTGGGTTATTTTGTCTGAATTACTTAAAATTTATGTTTGCAACCGCACAGATGACAGAGCTCTTAAGAAGCTACAAAATGTTGGGAAATAGAATTTTATATTCTGTGGTTTTAATATATGGTTAGTTACTGGCTGATGATATTAGTATGATTCAGATACTGGCTGAATGAATTTCAAATACAGAGAATGTTTTGAAATTCAAATACATAGAAGGCTAGTGAAAAATTTAGATAGATTGAATATGTAAGTTTCGAAATATCGTAGTCGAAAGTAGAGCTTTGTATTGAAAAGATTTAAGATGTAACTTATTATATTATAGTGGATATTTTGAAGATGGGGTTTTAGATATATTTACATAGGCAAATTTTATTATGGGGAAGGTTGAAGATGAAAATGTATAATGTGAATTGAATATAAATATATAATATATATTATAACTTCCACTGGAATTTTATTTATTAAATGAAGATATTTAAAAGAAATAAATAATTTCAAGACAAAATACATATACTTATATACTTTTATAATCAGTAAAACTAAAAATACACTTAATCCAGGAATAATCCAGGAAAAGATCCCACTTAGCTGCAGGTATAGTTTATACTGGTTCCAACTTTAATCGCTGCTACATCCAGCACAAATGCATTAATGCTTCATATGGTTCATAATTGTAATTGTTAATAATTCTTCATATGGTTAATAATACTAAGTGAACTTCACTACTTTGTGAAGTTAGTCATACATTTTTAACTTGTAATGTTGAATACTTTATATCATAATCTTTTAAATCCTAATTTGGAATAGTTAAATCTCAAACTGGAATTGTTTAAATATTGATATAGAATTGTTTAAATCTTAATCTTGAAGGAGATTATTCTCTGAAATCAAATAACATTTGTGAGCCCACGTTTTAAACAACCACTTCCCTTAGCACGTGGCTCTAACTAACAATTACTTCAAAGATCTAATTTAAAAGACTTTGCAATATGCAACAACTAAAGATATGAAGTTTTAACAATTATTCGATTAAATATAGTTTTACAATAAGTGCTTCTAAACTCTCAAAAATGTGACATGTGGGTGTACATAGTGTGATAAAGAAATACATAATTAATACGTACCCTTTCCAATATATGGCCACTAAACAATATTAATACATTGTGATATTTAAATTAAATCATGTCACCCCATATGAGCGAACTCTTTTTTCAACGCTCCCCAAAAGAAAGACGTCGCCCGCCAACTTTACCAAGCGGAAAAAGAAACGTCAGAGATTGACATAACATATTGTTTAAATTTTTTAATCCTAAAGTAGGCAAAAATCACCCGTTACAAAACAAATGATAAAATTGGTATATCGATAGACATGTTGTTAGCTGTCAAGTCGGGCTGGTTGATGAAGGTAGATCGCCCCGACTCACTAATAAACAGAACCTATAGATTGGCACGTAAACACCGCTTACATTTTCAAACAAAACACCATTTCCTTTTAAATTCGTTGAACAGATAGAATAATAAATA
>LUGF01033157.1:84988-95254 GCA_001625245.1 Calycopis cecrops | reverse complement strand
TATTTCAGGCCGGTTATTTAGTTACGGTAGTCGGGGCTTGTACGTCTGGCGAGGGAAGCCGTAGCAAATCTTATTATATTAATAGCGTAATTCGAAATTTGTATAATCCCTGGGGGATTAAAGGACGAGAGTTGCACGTACAAATCGGCCGTGGTCTCATTTTGAAGTGCCCCTGTGTAGCTGTACAACCAAATAAAGAGGATTTTTGATTGCAATTTATGAAAATTATTTTTTTTTAATAGACAACTCTGATTTACTCGGCTAATATACTATTTGATATTAAAAGTATAATTAAAAAGGGGTTTATATGCGACACGATTAACGTTTAAGGGTGCTTACATAGAGAAACAGGTAACCGGTACCGACTAAACCTGCACGGGTTGGCACCGGTAATATTGCAATGGTAATATTGCAATGTTATCGATAACATATCAATATTATCGCAATGGTAATATTGCAGTGTTATCGATAACATTGCAATATTGTCGCAATGGTAATATTGCAATGTTATCGATAACATTGCAGTATTGTCGCAATGGTAATATTGCAATGTTATCGATAACATATCAATATTATCGCAATGGTAATATTGCAGTGTTATCGATAACATTGCAATATTATCGTGATGGTAATATTGTAATGTTATCGATAACATTGCAATATTACCGGTGCCGACCCGTACAGGTTTTGTAGGTACCGTTAATCTGTTTATCTAAGTAATCTATGTAAGCACCCTAATGTACTAATCTCAGGAAGTACTGCTCCGATTAAATAGCTCATTCATTCATTAAACTACGAGTAATAGAAGCCGAGTAAGTGTGTACGGCAGGTGAAACCGAGGCGCGCTGCTAGTTTAGATAATGAAGTGGCGTGTTTAGTTTTAAAGGGCCGTGAAAGTCTAGAGTTTTGGACGGCGAGTTGTTCAACTTTAAGGTCTATATAACTCCACTTAAGTATTTAAAATTATTCACCAAGGAACCCTTCGTGGCTTATTGAAAACCTAACTTTATGTTTTAACTTTGTTCAGAGTTTTCCCGACTGCGCGAGGAGGGTAATGTTTTTCGATCGTATGTAACGTACTTGCTATGTACCGTACTTGGTACGTACCATACTTGCTATGTGCCGTACTTGCTATGTGCCGTACTTGCTATGTGCCGTACTTGCTATGTGCCGTACTTGCTATGTGCCGTACTTGCTATGTGCCGTACTTGCTATGTGCCGTACTTGCTATGTGCCGCACTTGCTATATGCCGTACTTGCAATGTGCCGTACTTGCTATGTGCCATACTTGCTATGTACCGTACTTGCTATGTACCGTACTTGCTATGTACCGTACTTGCTATGTACTGTACTTATAACCACGAGGCAGTCGTCCGACTCAATCTTGTTGAACCTGAACCACCATTAAATGGGTGCTCTAAACAGTTCTAAACGTTGACCCCCGCGAACGATTGACCAGTTTTCAGGGGAAGTGCGAAGTATTTGATAATTAAGGTGGAAAGGAAAAATAACTCATAAAATAGATTGTATATGGAAGTTACTATATTTTATTAGGGGAGACTTGAACATTTTCGCGACTCGATAGGGACGCGCAACTTCAAAAAGGTTGAGAAACCCTGGTTTAGAGCATCTATTCCAGGAATTAAATGAACGAAGCGAACGAAATGTATTAAAGAAATAGAACATAACTGCATAATCGTCATTATGAAACAAACTAGACTCATAGGGATAATCGCAATATTGTATTGAGATTATCCCTATGAGTCTAGTACAGTACATACAAGCATCTCCATTTTATTATTTTATTATTTTAGCGAAACGTCAATTTCTACCGAGATGATACCTAGGTTTTATTTAGACAAGAAGTAGTTTCAATGAACGAAAATAACGAAACGAATTAAATGCATTTAGATGCTTTTTATAACTTAACTAGCGGACGCCCGCAACTTCGTTTACGTTAATCTGTTTTTTTACCGCAGTTGGTTAAAAAGTAGTATAAAGCCTAACTCACTAAATGGACTATCTAATGTTGAAAAATTTTCAAATCCAATATTCCAGAGATTAGGGCATTAAAACAAACAAAAAACTAACTCTTCAGCTTTATATTATTAGCATATATAACTAATTTCATCTAATCTAAATAAGATCTAGGTATCATCTAGATAGGAATGGAGATACTCGTATAATAGAGTTTAGTTTGTTTCTTTCAGTCGATTAAGCTGCCATGTTCCATTTCTTAATTTTTCGGTAGAGCTATTTTGCTAATTTCTGAATAGGTTTGCCCGTTAAAAATCTATTCGGAAATAAGTAAATCTCATATGAACATCGCAACGTGAAATTAGTACAGCAATACAGATATGCACAAAACGGAATATTTGTGTTTCAAAAGCCTCGTTGGTCATGACGAAACATGGCCTCTCATGTTTCATTCAAATATACAACACAAACATTTGCCGTTGCTAGGGAATATCGCGTGCGAGCAGTAGCGTGAATATATCTTTGTGGCAAATTCATCAGATGGATCAATAATGGTAAGTTATATAGAATATTACTCATTACAATAAAATAACTTTAATTGTTCCATCCGTAATGCTGTAAAGATTCCGAAATGTTGGGTCTGAAAAGGCGGAGCTCATGGCATTTCGCCATATTGTTACGTCACAACTCACAAGGTGGCTTTAAAGGCTCTCCTTTTTTTTACATACTGCATATTTTATTTTACATATTATACTTTGAATAATACCTATAGACGTGACACCAAGCCACAGCCCACATAGCAGATAGTTAATTCCATGCTACAGCGTGGGATTGTCGCTTATCTAAGAGTATAGAGAGATTTGTTTTTATAAGGGGCAAACGAGGAGTGGGAGCCTTTTTCATGATTATTTCATAGATAGACACGACTCTCATAGACATTTGCATAGATGCTATACAGATGCGCTGCCCTCCTTTCTCCTCCCATCTCCATGGGCCACCGGCTACTTACAAACAGCACGAAACGCGACAGCGCAGCTGTCGCTTTACGCCGGTCTCGTGTATGTCGACTATGTAAATAAAGTATCTTTTGCTGATACGTTGTGACTGATGCATGCCATAAAGCATTGGTGATTCCGTTTCAGAATAATAAAACTCAGAAATAACCATTATGTGTTGGATAAACTAAACAAACATGTGGTACGGCCTGAAATATTTTTTAATTCTCGAACTACGACGGCTATAGTGATCTATTAAACTAACTTAATTCGTTGGATTCTGCACCTCTGATATAGAGTATTAAGTAATCCCTATACGGCTTTCTTAATATTTTAAAATATGATTTGCATGTTCATGTTCAGATCACCAGGTCCCGAGTACCAGTTCCTCGTTACAACTCTCCTTTTGTTTTTTTTTTTCAATTTCTAAAAGCAGTCCCGGTCGCGAAGTGAGCGTGTTTCAGCCCTTTGCCTCAGGGCGCACACGGGTCGTATCGGATTACCATCCTATCGGAGAAGGAGAATGATCACTTGCAGACTCTAAATCGATGGCGATCCTAGATAATACTCGATTTAAAAGATGGGTAAGTAAGTACGATGGAAAAACGCTAACCTAATTTCTATCTATTACTGTAATTCATCAGTCGAACACATGGCAAAAACTTTCAGTAGAAACCTTAATTTACACAAGAAAATGCTAAAATTCCAGCTAGTTTTGTACATTAATGTATTCTAATAAGAAGTTCGGCGCGCCGCAGCTAGCAGTTGACATATTAAAGTTTCAGTTCTTGTCCATACATATGCAATATGCATATTAGGCTGCCTTCATGCGATACCGAAGTTAAATCATTAAGCCACGTTAGTCATTGTTTGTAAAGCAGCCCCGTCTATTGCCAGAAATAAACCCTTAAAAGAAGACAAAAAAAGGGAAAGAAAATATCTTTGCGCTCAAAATCTACAATCTAACTGCAAAATCTTACAAATACTAGCTCCACCCCGTGTTTTCAGACAAGTAAGTATTGATTCCGTAAAAATATTCACCTTCTCGGTAGATTGTTTCCGATGAGTTTTTGCCAAAATAGTGAACACATCATTACTACGAGTGTTTTTCCCGCGAGATGGCGAACAGCAATAGTACGACCACTACCAAACAAAGACAATATCTCATGTAAAGGATTAGCGGCCCATCAGCAATTACCCTGCATCTCTAAAATTCTGGAGAGAATACCTTGCGATCAAGTGACGGAATATGTAACAGCAAATAAAATTTTACCAATAACGCTGACTGGTTTTCGAAAACGTCATAGCACAACCACGGCTCTAGCTGACGCAGTAGATAACATACTGACTGCTCAAGACAACGGCGAGGCTACTATTTTAGTACTTCTAGATTTTTCTCGTGCGTTTGATACTATAAACCGTATTTTATTGCGAGCTAAACTTAAGTACTATGGGTTTTGCACTGAAACAGTTGCGTAGTTCTCTAGTTACCTTACAAAAAGGACGCAAATTGTTGAGGTGAAAGGGGCCCCCTTTAAGATAAGATCTAAGCCCAGTCCAGTAATCAGAGGCGTTCCGCAGGGATCTATTAAAGCAGTTGGGCAACCGCAGTTGTCTTAATTACTACTATACTAACGAAATGTGTATTACACGTCGGGTGAACTCAACCCACACTTTCTAATAATCTCTGCAGAGGCATGACTATGAATTAACAATTATTACTATTGTAAAAGATTTGGTTGTTATGCGAAACAATGTTTTGTAAAGCATAAGAGGACAAACGAGCAATCGGAGCTGGTGACTACCGATGTCCATAAACATCCGCAAGACACATTGCAGGTGCGTTTCCCTCCTTCAACCCCATCAATAGGCCAGCGGCTACAATCATATCCAAGAATAGAATTATACAGAGTAAACACATAGACCCAAAGTACGATTATCGACGATATCCTACTAATATTATAAAGGCGAAAGTTTGTGAGTGTGTTTGTTACTCTTTCACACAAAAACTACTGAGCGGATTTTCATGAAACTTTACAGTAATATAGCTTTCATATCAGAATAACGTAATAAGTTAAAATTTATAGAGATTTTTTATAATTTGGTTATAATATAACGATAATTATTATCAAGTAAGTCGGAAAAAAATCAGCCCCCTGAGAGCAATATTGGCGTGCGCTGCCCTAATTGTTGGAGTTACACAAATATAGTTACTGTAGGATTATTTATCTTAAATAGTTCTAAATAAAAGTCTGCGGCAGCATATATCTATCTTTTATGTGTAAGTCACTATGACCATTATAGTGAACCAAACATTCAATTAAATTGGATATTTTTTAACGATGCAAATTTTAGAATATTTATCGACTCATATGAAAATTGATACATCTGCCACTTTACGCATTGAATGTAGATAAACTTTGTCTTTTACACTAAGTGATTTAGACCAATAGATTAAAAGTTATTATCACGATAAGATTGACTTAAACGGAATATCTAAAGCGCCTAAAATGCGCGCGACAAATTCGATTCTCAAAGAGATTTATTGTTTCATACAATACGTATATATTTAATATAATATATATTTCAGTATAGTATTAGATTATGTATAATAATAAAACACCATTTTTGAAGTCCGAAATCCACGCGAGCGAAGCCGCGGGCGGAAGCTAGTATTATTATAATTTTGTGTCTTAGTGTACAGGGCATGCGAAAAAATATTGTCGGTAACGCCTGTTCGCTAATGGTGCTTCCAAATTGCGAGATAACTGGTCAATTTTTTTTATAATATTGGGCTAACGACCACTCAGGGCCATTTTAGATAGATAGACAGATCTTTATTCAATGCAAACAAAACAAAAGTACAAAGATGACATCACAAGAAGGAACAATAGGTATCATAACACAAATTATCGTTATTAAGAATTATTTTCATGACTATCGATGACTATAAACATCCGCATAGAGGCTATACAGATGCGCTGCCTTCCTTTCTCCTCGAACCTTCATGAGCCGCCGGCCTTTTATATGCTCCTTGCCGCCGGCTTACACATCGCACGAAAAGTGACAGCACAGCTGTGCAAAGCAAAGTGACAGCACAGCTGTCACTTTACGCCAGTCTCGTGTAAGCGTGAAGTCCCCGGTCGTGCCGGCCCAATTCGACTGGAAGCATGCATGAAGTGCGGCTCTACCTTTAACACAAAAACTTACAAAAACCAGACAACGTCTTGTTTGCACGGACAGCTATAAAAAGCCAAACCATATCCTGAACTGTCCGGTCGCCTGGCAACGCGCCGCAAAAGCATTTAGCGGAGTAATCATTAGCGCCATTACGACGCAGATGCAGTTTAATTGTCGCTCGAAGTGTCATTATGTTCTCGGTCCTTGGTCTTTAGACCCTAGACCACTTCCAGGCCCTACAAACTGTACTTATACGTTTGGCCTTAGTTCTCAAGAAGGGGTTCCCTTAGACCACATTGTTTGGATCGTGGTAATAACGACTAAATGTAAGAAAACTTGATTTCCTATTTAAATGTAAAGTGAAGTATCGCACTGAGCGTTATAAAACTCTACACAAAGCCTTGCAGTCAACATAATAACGCTAAAAGAGCTTAGCGGCGTCGCCTCGACTTTGAAACTAAGTCTGAAGCCTTGTTATGGATTTGAAGCTTAAGTTTAGCCATACCTTAGTTATGTAAGATGCTCAAAAATTTAAACTCGAGGTTTTCTTAATTTAACATAAATAACTCATTATAATAAATAGCTCTTTGTGCATAAATTGGCAGAGTTTGATTACCTTTTTCGGAATTTTTCGGAACCACTACAAGTCAGGTAGTACAGTAGGTATTTCAGTACTACTTACTTTAGGTATTTCTAATACAAGAATAATGCTATGCCAAAATTCTAAAATAGATATCAGTTACTTTCCGAAATCACTAGTGTGTACGATGCACGTTTTCTATCAAACAAAAACAAATAGTTATTAAAATTCTGCTAACGTTAAAATGTAATTATATATACTGAGGATGCATATTTTGAGTCCGGACAGCATCTTAAAGATGCGAATGAAAGAGACCAATGCATCTGCATATTTGGGCGTCTATTTGCGTTGGTAATCAAGGCCCCGATAGCTCGTTTGCCTCCTTATGCTATAAAATAGTGAAACGCCATCGATCCTGTCAGCTCGTCGGTTAATTTCTCGGTTCGGTCTACGGTGTCGTCTTATCGGAACAGGAAAATGCAGATATAGTGGATTTTCACACAAAAACATCATATAATGCCTACCTACCTACTAAAATATACACAGCCACTGCATGTTCTGGGGTGCAACTAGGTAACAGTGCCTTGTGACCTTCCTATATGAGGGTCTTTGTGTACCTCTGTCCAGCATTAGACATTCTCTGATAACGTCGACGTAAAAATCACAATGACTTACTCTTGTCCGTTGTGGTATAAAAGATTTTTACCTTTTTTTTTCGCCTCTTCTGCCATAGTTCGCAATAGGATATTCGTAGTTAGCTGTAATGAGTCTGAATCGATGCCGTCTTATGTGCTGCCAAAGAAATCTCGATATCTCGACTCACTGGGTCAATTATCAATGCCATAGATATCTTTCTTTATATCTCTACTAACTGCGCCTCTCGGTTTCACCCGCGTAAATTTCGAACCCGCGGAAAATAGAAAATCATCCCACGGCATCCCATAGAAACATTCACAGAATAAAAACAATCCAATGTGTTAATCCAAGTTACTCTTTATGTGTGTGCCAAATTTCATGAAAATCGGTTCAGCAGTTTTTGCGTAAAGGAGTAACAAACAAACATAAAAACTTTCCCATTTATAATGTTAGTAGGATAATCATTGCGTTAGAATACAAGTGACATAGTTAAGTCCCACGCGATAAAACTACATAAACAGATTATAATAAGTTCCTTGTACTTTGAATAGACGATGTCGTAGCGATTTAGAATTTATAAAACTTGCTACTGGACCAGGACATGTTTAGAGCAAGATCCCAGGGCTTGTGGGTCTTATTCATTTTCTGATGGACTCAATATATATAGTATATTAGTATTAGGGTGCACAGTAACCGTAGAAAATAAATAAGATCTAGGATCCCAGGAATGTTGGAAGATTTTTGTGTGAAAATCCTAGCCTCCTGGTCAGCAACGCACCATTGACATCGTTGATGTTACAGACCTCGGATGTCTCTTTCCACCTGGAGAAACGACAGCTTGTTTGCCCTTCCATGATATAAAAAATAAACAAATAAATAAAAAAAGAACATCAAATAGTTCCCATTTGCAATCTATATCTATAAATATTTATATATTAACCAGTATAGAGACTAACTTCAATCAGGGGGTTTAATTTGCAATCTATCTCTATTAATATTAAAGTATGCTGAGCGTTTAATCGTGAAAGCGTAACAAACAAACACAATTCAAATAATATTATTTACGAGCAAATCTAATTTACGTAGTAATAAATAATTTAATTAAGATACCGTGCTGGTAATACTAACAGAAGTCAGAACGGCTGTTGACACAACCGTATTGCCTTTGAAGTGGCTCGAGGCATTCCGTCGCACAAGTGTCCTTGGATCACATATTTACATAGGATTCAATATGTAGTTTTATTACAGACAAAGATTGGTGGTACATTGACATCATAACCGTGTTGGTGATGTTTATTTTAATAAATTTACTTGTTTTCTCCTTTCTTTTACTCTAGAACCTACCTATAACCCATATCCAAATGTTGGCAGGTATTAACCTTAGTCAATAGTTTAAACCACCTGTAATATATTTCTGTCATTTTTGACATCACAAACTTTCAAAGAAGAGAGTTTCGTAATTTTTAGGGTTCCGTATCTCAAGGAGAAAAAACGGAACCCTTATAGGATCGCTTTCTTGTCCGTCTGACTGTACGTCTGTCAAGACCTTTTTCTCTAAAACGTGTGAAGTGATTAAGCTGAAATTTTTATAAATACGGAGGTCAGTTACGTCTTGATGCCTTGAAAAAATCACACTTCTAAGTTAACGCAATATAAAGTTATAGTCATTTATGCACAAATTTTGTATGAAAACGCACTTTTTCGAAAACCTATAGGGTATTTCCTGTTGAGCTAGATTTCTGAAATTTGGCAAGAAGAACCTTACAGTATACATATAGCAATCAATCTGAAAATTGGTAAATAAAATTTATATCACTGGAAAAATCATTACCAACTTATGCATTTAGTTCGTTTCATACTAAATGTATGCAAGCACCCGCATATATAAGTTTGTCAACTTGTCGCAGGTAAGTGTAATTTTCTCAACCTCTATTACTTTTGCTCATACCTCCAGTTCCTACGGAACCCTCGGTGTGCGAGCCCGACTCGCACTTGGCCTGGTTTTTTATGAATTTTTCCATATTAAAACACAATATAAACAATAAGGCATAACGGGATCCTCAAACTTTTTACTCTTCCGATGTTTCGGTCGGCATATATCAGCATTGACCACTGTGTGGTTTTTGTGGGAGTCCATTAAAGTGTTACCATTTCTTTCCTTTCTACTTTTACAAATAAGTTTAAATATGATTTTGAGATACCTAAAGAAACATTGCATGCAAGCATTTAATGCATATCATGAAAGCTTTCTTTACTCTCGGGATATCTAAGCTCAGCAAAGCTTAATAATTTTTGTTAGTGTAATCAAGACAAAGCTTTCATGCTGTAAAAAACCCCATAATGTTTCAACTTTCTGTAACCTAGTTTGGTTAAAGGACTTTCGGTAACACTGATCTTATTTGGATGATGAGGCTATATTTTATTTGGTCACTGATTAAACAGACTTCTTTTTAATATCATTATTCGCATGTGAAAATATAGGTTGCCTTTTAAATTACTAATTCGATCACAATATTGTAAGTAAAGTGATTGATGATGATAAAAAATCTGTCAAGTAATTATTATTAGTATCTATGATGGACCCCCCCNNNCCCCCTAGACGGATCTCTACCTTGTCGTGGTAAGGGGGATTAGTAGCCGTGGCTTGGACAACCACGGTGAACCAAGAGGGATCCCGGGTGGGGACGCGTCGAGTGGGCTTCGCTGGGCCCGCTCTGGATGCGTCCATTGAACGCATGCCGTCCATGGAGGTGGGGTCGCGGGAGGAGAGGTGTCTCGGTGTGTCGTTGCCGTGCACCCTATCTCCCGCGACCGAACGAACCCTATCACCGTCAGATGCGTTGGCAGTGGGGCCGCAGAGGAAGAGGAGATGCGGTGTGTCGTTGCCGTCCTCCCTGT
>LUGF01033157.1:57825-74071 GCA_001625245.1 Calycopis cecrops | reverse complement strand
TGCAATAAAACGTGAATCATTTTGTTACCGACAGTACCTAGTGTCACTGTTGTCTGTTACCAATGAACCCTGAGATTTTGTTTGCCGGACGCCTACTAATTTTAGATGTGAGGGTCACGACTCACGGGACACAGGCTCCTATTAAATTTATTAGCCAATTAGAAACTTTAATGGCATGTAAACTACATATTTGGGTTACTTTGGTTCTAGTTAATAATAATGCAGTCCGAGCCGATGTCGGCTACGGCGGCCGTCTATATGGATGAGCCATCTGCGCAGGACATATTATAGTGCACAAGTATGCGCGCTGACACAAGTGCACTCTCTCTTCCCTTATTCTCATGTTCTGTGGGACCGCAGTTCGACACGACCGGAAAGAAATCAGGCGCAGGACCGACGGCTTAACGTGCTCTCCGAGGCACGGGGTCGTAACTCCGCCAACTTCCTGACTCTGGACTGTTACTAGAAATTAAAAATCCCCATAACAATTTTTGATCCGACCCGAGATTCGAACCCGGGACCTCACGTCTGTGGTTGAACACACTCACCACTAGACCAAGAGGCAGTCAAGTTCTAGTCAGACCTAATGGTTAGGATAGGATGGGATGTGGTAGTTTAGAGCTAAGTATCGACTAGGTGGTTGCCACTACTGTAACCTGTGAAACAGGCATATCGTATTAATATCGTAGAAAAGGACACATCACTACATTAATATTATTAGTAGTAATATTAGCTTTTATCTGCGACTTTCACAATGTTGAAGTGTGCCTACACAGTAGGTAATGATACAACAACACTTAAACATTCCTAGAATGAGCGGCAAAGGTGAAAATATCACGTAAATTTATCAAACAATCCTAGAAGCGAATTCCCATGTGAAAGTTTGACCTCCACCGGTGCGGAAAATGTCCAAGTTTTTGAAGCGTACACAGACTGGCAAACAAACCAACGTAACACAAAATAAACAACCAACGTGATTCTTGATGCATTAAGCTCTCCACTCACTAACTTATTCATTTCAGTTCAGATTGTTTCACGGTCCGGCCGGTCGCTTCGGCACCTATAAGGGGGGCAAGCAAGTTATCGGAGACATTTTCATGACTACCAACGCCCATAGACATCCGCATAAATATATGCTTTATGAAAAGATGTGTTGTCCTCCTTCCTCCTCCACCTTCCATGGGCCGAAACACGCCAACACAGCTGTCTCTTTACGCCGGTTTTGTGTAAGCGAGAAGTACCTCCCCGGTCGTGCGGCCCAATTCGGCTGCACGCATGCTGCGTGGCACTACCTCTTACTAAGCTATCACATAAACTGTAATATGGAGCCGGTGGAGCTCTCGGGATCCATTACGGGCAGTTACGAGCCCCGCAGCTCTTTTATATCCCCGCGTTAATGTATTACTTTGGTAACGAGGTCGACGTGGTAAAAAATGGAAATTTATGTTTCGGTTTTATTCCTACCGTTTTATAGCATTCGCGGTTCGTAAACAAAATATAGTAAAAGGTGCATTGCAGGTCATTTGGACCTGCGCTACCTCTTGCGCACACGGTGCCACCGTAAAGTGACAGCTGTGCTGTGGCGTTCCGTGTGTAAGTAGCCGGTGGCCCATGGAGGGACGGGATGAAGGGCAATACATCTGTTTAGGTTCTGTGCGGATGTTTTTAGGCGTCGATGGTCATGAAAATGGCTCCGTTTTCTCGTTTGTCCCCTTAAGCTATTAAAAAAAAATACATACCTGGTATAGTATTTCAATAATATTTTATTTACTACCATCGGTACAGTAACAGGCCGTATAGTATTATGCCTCTTGTATGCTCTTTGGTATTATGAAAGCAAGCGCCGTCACTTAATTCATATCGTCACACGCTTTGTGCCTCACACACATAAACCTCCGCGAGTGACGTCACAACGGGAAATAGGACAAGGTGAGCGTGTCCGGATAACCGGCGTACCCGGAGCTCGTGTATCCGGGCTGCACCGCCGTCTGAGATGTTATTAGAGTATCCTCTTATAAATTAACATCGACTGAAGGTCAACGCACCTGTGTAATATGCGGATGTTAATGGGCGTTGGTAGTCGCCAAATGTCACCGATGGCTCGTTTGTCCTCCTTAGCTGTAAAAAAGATATCTATCTGTCATGTTTTCTACGGGATTATGGTGAATTTGTGTATCTATACTAATGATATTTATAACAAAGCAAAGTAAAGAGGAAAGATTTACACTATGATGAATAGTTTTATATAGTCTATAGTAGTTTTGTAAAAGGTAGTGCTTCAGCCGAATTGGGCCGGCACGACTGGGGAGGTACCTTCTGTTTACACGAGACCGGCGTAAAGTGACAGAGGTGCTGTCGCGTTTCGTGCGGTGTGTAAGTAGCCGGTGGCCATGGAGGTAGGAGGAGAAGGTAGCGCATCTGTGTGGCCTCTATGCGGATGTCTATGGGCGTCGATAGACATGAAAATGGCTCCGACTGCTCGTTTGCACCCCCACACCATAAAAAAAAGTTATCTTTGTTAGAAGTAATTAGCAGTGAAACTTTTAAAGCTCGGCGAGCCAGCGATGTTTTCCTGAGATAATTAGAAGTGAAATAGTATGAAAAAGAATATTATTTCATACAAGTAAAATGTAGCGTATAAATTTCGAAAAAGTGTCATTATGTCTTTTATATTTTTCTAGTAGTCTTCATCACAATATATAAAAAAGGCAAACGTTGTTTAAGTAGAAACAGGTTCGTATCCTATAAATACTAATATTAGATCAACTCTAGTCTCCCATAATTGACTTCAAAAAAGTTACTCAAGATTAGCTGCGGACAGATTGTATTAAAACTTTATAATTGAAGTAATTAAGAAAATAAACCAAATTAAATTCTACTAGTCGCAAACTTAAATTTAAATTGAATGAGTCTTGTTTAGTTTAACAGGAGTTTGAAAGTCTAGCCGATATTTTTAATTACAAATCTACAATAACTAAATACCATATTTTTAAGGAGCATCCTGCTTTTCGGAGATTTTGAAAATTCCGATGGATATTGGATTGTTACCAAGTAGTAGATATGCTTTATAAAATACTACATTTAATCTAGAAGACAGTAAAAGTAAAAAAAAGATAACAAGCTTTTTAAAAAATATTTACCCTTCCATTTTTCACACGAGCACGTATCTACCGCGTACAGAATGTATACAACATTACGAAAACAAGTCTCCAGGGGGAAAATGGCGGCTGACTCGAACAACATTTTTCTTCATTACTGGAGCAGTTGACTTGAGAGTTCTCGCTTTGCACTTTAATAAAGAAACGCATGAGTTTCATCATCGCCTAGGTCCTCAGCACTCTCTAGCTACAGCTGATAATGGCCTGGCTTTGATCACCATCAAAAGACAAGACAGGTGGTTCCCAGCCATTACTTATCGGCTGATACTCAACAATTTATTTTGGAACACCAGACACCACCAGTGACAGCTGTGCAGTATGTGTGTCCATCCTGTCATGTCACATCCTGAAGTACCCCTACAATCTGGAATAACATAAAAATATTTTTTAACCCGAAAACATTAAATGATGAGTTGCAAAAATTTTACGCGAATAACCTTGGTGGGCAAACCTAATTTATAAATAAGGATGCATTAGTAAATAGGTGTTAGCATGTAGTTTCTTATTACTTATATGTCATCATTAATCAACCTCAAACCTAATCTATAATTATTTATTACAATTACTTATATATCATCAACCTAATCAACCTCAGGTAGAACGCTTTTTAATGAATCTAATTAATATTAAAAATACGCAACAGATGCCACGCATCTGCTTATCTTCTAAACAGGAGGTGATGTACTAGTTAGCTAGTAAGTACTTCACGTACCATCCGACCCTTCTTTACTTCTCTATAATAACAAAAAAAACCTAAAACTCCCTGTAATTAAAGATAAACGAGGCCTTGTAAAATTTGTTTTTGTTATTCCTGCGCCTTCCTATCCAACAAAATTAGAGATGATATGAACCCTCACAGATAATTCGTAGGTCGTTCTAGTTCAATTCTAGTTCAGAATGATAATTCATTGTAAGGTACTCCGACATACAGTAGCGTTAAACGGGCGCTATAAAGTGACAAAAGGGCAAGCGCTATCCGGGGACGACGCTGTATCTGCGGCGAATATTTTTATAACAAATAAATAAATAAATGAAATCTTTATTTTTCCTTTACAAAGATTAGTAAGTTCATGAATGTAAGAGAATTAAATATTAACACATAGACTTAAATTATCCTTGTAAGAGACTGGAGTCAATACTAGATCATATACCTGTGCTACAGATGAGAAAGAGAATATAATAACGCGTCTCTGAGTCCAGCGGCAAATGGCAGCCATTTCCAGTCCACATGTCACCCGCCATTACATACCCTGCCATTACTGTACCGCGCCACACGCGTCGTTAAAATCACATTTGCTAAATTATCATTGACTCGGTAAGAACGCCAGTCGTCATTTTAGCAGAGCACAATAAAATGATATGTTCCTACCTACTTTGTCCTTTTATAAATAAACTTTATGATGTTCTTACATCGATATCGCTTAAGCAAATCGATTTGATAATTTCCACTCAAATTAAACCAGCGACGCAATCTCAAGAAATAGATTGAGAAGCGAGCGCAATTCCAGATATGGTTTATTGAGTTATTATTGATTTGTAGAAATATTGTACGTGACGCTTATTTACATTCGCCTCGTTTGCCTACTTTAATATCGTCTTCTCCTGCTTGAAATAAATGTAATTCAACGAACATTAAGACGACTTCACGCCGCTTTTATCGCTCACTTTATTATAGCTTTAATATTTTACGATACATTTTTTAAAATTATATCAAATATGGACACACACACACATTTTAAATTTATAAAAATAACTTAAGTTAAATTACCTTTCAAAAACAATTTGTATATTTTAAGGTAGAATTATTTTCCTTTCATTACTTTGAATAGTTTAAAATAAGAAAAAATATAATATATAACTTTTTAAGCGTATTTAAGTTTCACAGGTTTTAAAATAACAGATTTCATATTTCAATAAAACTTCTATATTTACAATACTTAAATAAGTATTTGTCTAACTGTAATAGTTCCCAAATTACTAGCTTTTAATATTAAATTGCATAAATTTTGTGTTTATTTGAATATGTAAAGTCAGTGATAACTTTACACAATAAACATACATATTTGACCAGTTTCTACAGTATTTGACTTTCAAAAAATATTTTGAAAATCAGTTTAACTGACGCAAAAGTACTAGTCTATATAAAATGAGTAAATTGTCAACCCACCCCTCCACTTTATACTTAGATGTGTATATATTTCGAAAAACTGATAACTGCTTATCTATATTTCTATACTTATAATGTAAAGCTAAAGAGTTTATTTTTTGTTTGTTTCAAAAGGCTAATCTCTTGAACTACTGGTGCGATTTGAAAAATTCTTTCAGTATTAGTTAGTCCACTCAGCGAGGAAGGCTAAGCTTTTAACCGGCTGCGGTAAAAAAACAGATCCACATAAACGAAGTTGCAGGTTATCACATACTTATTGTTCTATTGGTAGTATATTTAAATTACTGTTTATAAAAACTTTGTTATTTTGTACAAACACTCACATGTAATGGACATTTCACCCGACCTCTATAAAACATTCAAAAGGGTGGAACTCGTCATGTTATTCTCTGTTTTGTTTATAATCCACACTGCACCCAATGGCGGATTCCCCTTGCGGGCGATATGAACTAAGAGGAAGCAAAATATTATTATAATATTAATATATACATTTTCAAAAGGAAATAAAGGATATTATCTCATGCAGAACCGAATTATACTTAGGTACTGGACCGACGCGTTGTGTAACAACACCATTCTTTAAACAAATATGTATTTGTTAGTAGGTAAGTAAAGTGTTTAACCAATAGGTATATTTAAAAATGCTATGTTTATTTAGTATTTGTTTCAAAAACTCGAAATGTTCTACACAGATTAAATCATTTGTTATATACATTCGCTAGAAGATTTTTCTGTCATAATAAAATTGTTGTATGTTATACATTTAACATGTTGTAAAATATTCCATCCAACTAATTACGAGTAAACGCTAATTTATATACATTTTAATTCGAATTTAACAAGGCTTTTTTGGCAGTAAGTGGCCATTGCTTACTTAAAAATTTGAATATTTCTAAAATGGTCTTAAATAGACAGTTTTATTCTCGTACTAAATATACACCCTTAGGTTTTATTAAATATACAGTTATATTTTATTAAAAATACAGTTCACGAGAAAGTTTGTGAAATTACTTTTAGTTTAACCTATTTATGCCTTCTAAGATAACTAGCAGTGATTCATGTAATACCCAAGAACTGAATTTTTACTTGGTATGGCACTGATTACAGATACTTAGAGGAAAAGAGGGACAGAGTCAAAAGCAGTTCACAAGGGCGATCATTGTATAAGGTATTTACGAAATAGTAGGTACACCACACCGCCATACAATATTATGACCTCTATATTTAACCACAGCTGACGTCATGTGAGCCGTGATCCCCACACGTGAAATTAGCCGACATTGATTCAGTAAACAAAGTATCAAGATGGGTCACTGTAGTGTGACACACTAGGTATTGCCTACAACAAAGTGACAATTAATTTCACAAACAAATAGGTATTTCATTTCTGAATTTCTGTGGTAAATTTCAATGTACATTAAATTATAATTAAATTTGAACAGTTTTTATTAAATTGCGTTTTCTATCAATGTCAGGATCGTTAACTCCTTAGGAAAATAAAAAGATTACCTGTAGACCCGACCAGAGTTGCTCCAGCCAATAAGTCTAGATAGACTATAGACTGCCTAAATTGTAATAAATTGTTACTTTGTAGTTTTTTAAAACGGGCTTGGCGCACCACTCTTTCCCCACCGCTGCTACTCCTGTGCCGCCAGGATCGACAGCGGCAACCACAACGACCCTTTGATATTATCTCAGGAGCCTAGGAAAAACGAAAACGTTGTAGTATAAAAACTGACATTTTATGTAAGTAGATTATTAAGAATTTGTCTTAATGAATACATTTAATACGTGAAAAGTATATAAGATAACACAACTAAAATAGAAAACATTTTTGTGAACGATAATTACTTAAAGCGAAACAATTAAGTGATGTATTTATTAACTCTCATATATAAGTAATGTATTAAGATTAAGTGAAATGATGCGAGACGACTTTTGTTCACAAGTGTACGTTTGCGTGAAACAGAGAAGATTCGCCGTTGTGTGCGGCGTCAGTCGGCGAGGGTTAATATTGGATCTAGTGATTAGATAGCGAGTCGTAAATACTTATATATAGTGTGCTCTGTACTTGATTAGAGAAGTCCTACGCATTGGGTTGGGCACAGGGTTGCTTATGGTTGTTTAGGTGCTCTAATTCTCCCTCGAGTTGTGCCCGAGATGGGTGGCGCTGCGCCACGATCTGACTTCGGTTGTCGGGGTGGACCTGTCAGTGTCGAGTATCATCCCCGCGATACTCGACGACGAGGCTTTGGCTTCCTACTGCGAGACAGTTATGTCCCAGAAGGAGGCCGATGAGTGGGTGAGAGAGGAGGCCGCCGACGCGGCCTCTCCCCGCAGACGACGAACGGGGGTGCGTAGGAGGCGCTACTTAGCGCGCCTCCAGTAGCACCTCTGTGCTCGTGTCGGACCGGGATGGGAACCCGGTTCAGCTAAATGGCACGACGTTGTCGGGACTGTTCAGTAGGATGCCGGACAGTCTCCGGTGAGGTTAAGTCTGGTCTCTCGCCAAGACCAGCCTGTCGCTGGAGGGATCCTGTAGCCTGCAGATCCGGGATCCCCCCAATAAAAGCGGCTGAGGACACCCGCAGGGGTTTAGTCGGTAGGGGCGTACCAAACGCCGAGCCCGACACAGGTCCGGGAGCCACCCAGGCTCACGGGTATCGTGCGTAAATGCATTCCCCTGCGAGAACAAAAAAAAAAGGTGCCCTAATCCTCCCGAAGGTGCTGCCACCTTGTCGTAGTGAGGGGGCTTACGTGCCTCTATTATACCTAAGGCTATGCCGGTCATGTCCATACTGGACAGTGGACGGGTTTGGTGGGAAAGGCCAGACTAAGAGCAGCGCAATTTTATTTCCATTTCATTCATTTCATCAAAGGCTTCAACACTGGTGTCAGATAATGTATATCAAATTTTAATAAGGATAATAATTTTGGAGGCTCGCATTCCGAACTGAACGTCGAGTATAATAGGAGGTGTGTTATTAACGCCGCGTTAGAAGTAAAAACCCCAGCTGGGAGCGAGCGCAATTGAAATTATGTATAATATATCAGTATATGTATTTTATATGGGTAGGTATCGACTGTGCTTTAGCTTTAGGTTTGGCCGCATAAACCCTAATCTGTTCTTTCTTTTCTTTTTTTATAGTATAAGGGGCTAACGAGCAGTGGGAGCCAATCTCATGACTACCGATGTCCATAGACATCCGCATATCCGTAAATGCGTTACTCTCCTTTAATATGCCACCGGTTTCTTTGCTATAGAAATTAGACTTGTGTATGTATTCGGAACTATGTACTTTATGCTGCCCGGCAGAAGTTGTCTTGAAAATATGTTGTCATGGGAACGTGTGACAATGTGGCCGAATTGTCATACCATTACTTTACCAAACAGTATTATATATTCAGCGCCTGCAGCGCCATCTGCCGGGCTGATTTGTTAATCTAAGCCGTTCTCAAATCTTTTTCAACACAAACAAACATTTCGTTTAAATCGGTCCAGTCATTTAGGATTTTACTGACATACCTACAGACGCACTCATGAAATAGAGATGTCGATTATAGGAGCGTCGTGGCTGGCAGTTTATGACGCGGCGTAGCGCATTGCTACGGCGCGTAGCGGTAGTAGCTACGGCGTGTAGCTGTGAGCTGGGATTTAACCGAAAGCTACAAACGAGTGAGATATATCAGAAGAATTGAATCAACAAACTACTCAAGTACTATTGCGGTATCGCAATACTTATCTCTATATATTTGTACTGATCGTTTACTTTATTATAATCTAAAAGCACCGTACTATTTTTACTTTGGTTTATTAAAATATGAATATTACCGAAATCATAAAAAAAGTGAATTTGTTTATAAAATAAAAATTCTTTATTCATTCTTCCAAATCAAATTCATTCACTTTAAAATAATCATCGTTTGATAAAATGCATTTATGTTAACGCTTTTTCCTTTCCTCGAAATAATCAGAAGTCTTTTTCCGGAATAACCTTTAAGGTCTTTTTATTTGATTCGAATTTTTATCTCCTCAATCGAATCAGAACGGCGTCCCGTGATTGGCTTTTTTTGAGTTAGCTGAATAGCCAGAAGTCGTGTGGAGCTAAATTAGGTGAATACGATGGACGCGGAACGATAACATTAGTAAAGCTTTTTTTTTGCCAAATGGCGCAAAGAACTGCAAAAAGAAATTGAAATTTTGCCACCAATCGTTTACGCATGAGACACAAAACGCGTTGGACTTTCAAAATGTTTTTGATGAAAATATCTAAGCCAAATGATATTCCAGTAGATATCGAGAAATGTGCATTGTCAATGGACTATATTGAAACACTTAATCTCTTTTTTTTTGGATGTGTCCCTTTTCGGCAGACTTTAATGGGCGTCCAGAGAGCGGTTCGTCTTCAACGCATTATTGGCCCGCCGTACACATGCTGCATAAACGTTATTTTGTACTATACTTGAGTACCAAAGGCCTAACGCAACATTCTCAAAGTTTTGTTTCGCAAACAAAATTTGACACCAGTTTTTTGCTCAGCTAAATCATTGTAAAAATGGAGCAAAAACCTTTTAGTAGTTTACAAAAATGCGTGTAGCTCGGAGATAATCAACCCTTAAAAGAACCTGTCTTTCTTATGCCCGGGAGTTGTAAGTGACAATTTCTCCTTATCTTTTGATCACAGTATTATTTTAATCATAAATAGCTCGTGTCACGATCTTTCTTGTTGAACTCCCCAAAACGACTCGACCTATTTTATGAAATGTTCTTTGTTTGTAGGTCTGAGATTGAAAGATTATAAAGATGACAAGTTTTTATCCTGATAATATTATCAGGATCATCTGATAATACTGTAATATCATCCGAGAAAAACAAATAGTATTTTCACAAAAATATCAAACTCATGGGTAAATGTGTAATACTAGATATTAATTTAAATAAGTAAATGATTGCATGAAAACAAAATACGCATATCAGATTCACAGGTTCAGGAACAGTCTTATTTGACGGTTTTAGCCACGTACGCCTTTATCCGGCTCGAAGGACCAAAAAACTTATACTGTTTGTACAGAATATATTATGGTGTATTCGATTTTAGGAGAATAGGATGTGAAATAATCTAACTAAACGAGTGCTGTTGATACACTGATTAAATAAAAAATATTCACAGATTTAAACGTAACATAGATACAATTGAGTGCGTAGAAATACTACTATTCAGCGACCTGTATTAAAGATATTGACTAAAATTACGCAATGTACGGTCTACGGTAAACTGTACAACTTGTCTCTAGTCGTGTGATTTTATTTTATTTTTTTTATAGCAGAGGAGGCAAACGAGCAGTTGGGTCACCTGATGTAAAGTGATCACCAACGTCCACAGACATCACATCACATTTTAAAAAAGACAAATTTCGGCCACGGCGGCTATCTTTATAGAGACAAGCTATCTGCGACATATTACACACACTTGTGATATATTAGAGCTCACGAGTGTGGGCGTGGCCTAAATTTATAATACAATTACACATTAATTGATTACAAGTACGTTTTACATCTTATAGTTACTCACGTAAGTTGAGTTTCTTCAAGTTTCAAAGTTAAGTTTGATGTGTGTCCCCGCTGAACATATACAATTAAATTACAACTTACAGATGACAGTAATTTTATTAATTACACCGCGTGGGTTTGGACTCTCGTTAAATTATACCGATCAGTAATTAGTTTATAACATCTTTGTTGCATGTTCAACCACAGACGTGAGGTCAAGGGTCCGAATCGTAAAAATGTGATTTTTAAATTTCTATTAACAGTCCGGAAGTGACTGTATTATACCCCTGTACCTCGCAGCCCGTTAAACTGTCTTCACTGTGCAGATGGGCGCTGTAGCCGAATTTCGGCTACGACGACATTGTTATTTATGGCGTAAGCTGTTCGTTAATATCTAATGTTGTCACTTAGACATTGTGGTTTAGACTTAATCCATTGCACACACCTTCGTTAGTGCACGTCGCTTAGAAATTAATTAAGGCTGCACCCAGGCGTTGCCCTGTAGAATGTATATTTGCATTTTCTATTTGCTTTGGCTATTCCCTCCGGCTTTACCAGCGTGGAACTATTAATTTCTTCGGGATAAAAGTATTTTTTATGATATTCATGATTGTAAAATGTGATGTGCTATATTTTAAATCACTTCTTATTATAAGTCGCGTTTAGACACGAAAGCTACGCTAGCAACGATATATTTTCTTCTTTTTAATTCTTAGAATATCCCTTATGTCATTGAAAGCATTCTACCTATTTATATTGAGACAAATCAAGCATAAAAATACCCATGTACAATAAAAACACGATTTATTCCGAAACATTCGTGAAATTCGCCCTCAAGAGAGGGTCGAATAGAGATACAATCGATTCGAACCTTCAATAGCGTGCGTCGAATATCGTGTACGGTTGGAAGTTTGCTGGTCCCTTCTGTGGTATGCTTTTTGAAAGGAGACGAATAAAATAATCGTTGTTATTTGAATCGAAGAAGATGTCAATGATGGGACTTATATATTAAAACCAATTTATCATATTTCTTTCACAACTGATACACGTGCGTCTCACTTTTGGCTCGACTGTAAACGAAGCAATTCGCTTTTGTTGCTAAGTTGTGTTAAGAAACACAGTTGCTGGATAAGAATGCCACATTCTCTCAGTAGGTATGGTGACTGTCGACTGAAATCTCTGGCGTACTTAATTAAGAATTTAATTGTGGAATTTCTGTCACGTAACGGGTTCGTTTCTCATTTTCTCAGAGAACACTTTCCTAAGGCTTCATGTCTACCGTAACATTACTCTTTCTGGTGTGGAGTTAAATCTTATTCAACATTTAGCAAATCACAACATTAAAAACATTTAAATTTACATAACCATTTAGTTGACCGATGCACACTTCGGACACATCTAAATAAAATATAGCCTATATTTTAATATATATGTTAACGTGAAGCAAAAATTTCGGGAACATTTTTACGCAAATTGCGCGAAATTTGGCACACTTATAGTTTATGTATAGGAGAAGTGCAGAACAATAATATTTTTTAATAATAATATTTATAAAGTACTTTACTTTAATAAATAAAACTCTACACTCACTACCATGCATTTGACATATTGATATAATATAAGACACACGTAAGTATTGGTGAAGTTATTGAAGGATGTGTCTTTTTCAAGTGTTGAAAATTCTACATTATTTGTTTACCTTAGTTGCTTGTTAAGCCACCATGTCATGTCATATTAAGTTTTTAATTACAAAAAAAAAGATCGAATATCGATCTTCGTAGGATCTCTAGTGTTCTTAAAATCGCTCCAGTAATGGAAATTTGTCCACAGAAACATCGTGACACGAGATTTTCACATACATAATTACAATTTGAATATTCACATCCCACATTGAGAGTTATAAACCGTCTCTAATCGCGAATACTATTGCCATTGTCTAGTGCAATATTAAATTCAGCACAATTGCGCTGCGATTCAATTTTTATGAAGTTCGGAAGTAACTCTTCCAAACTTAATAAAAATTGACAATATATAAATAAATAAATAACTCTTATTATTATAAATATGTTATTTCACAAATTCATTAAATACTTCTGTACTAGTACTAGTACTAATTTAAAGTATTCTTGAGTAATAGTACTATATTATGGTGTTTGCGTGTTCTCTCTCTCGTAACTCTCTATTATCGGGTCTTTAGAGTATCATTACAGGGCCGCTCCTCCGCATCTCGTAAAACTCCATTACCATAAAATTACCTACATGTTCTTGGTTCCACTCTTTGTTTTCACGTTTTATTTCTTTCAGCTAACGACTGCTACACATTAACTTTGATATAATAATAATATGCAAACGTACGGTGGCGTTGCGCACTGTATTTCTTAACCCCCACGCAATATGTATATGTACATATCTGACTATGTCGGTGACTATACTACAAGAGACCATAAAATTGTTAGTATTTGAAGTTATACTTCTTTTGACGCGTACAAATCAATAATTTCCAGAAGCCTATCACCGTGGTTGAACAAGCTTACCACTGGATCACGGGCTAGTTACTTCTATTGACATACGCGTGACTCTAGTCACGTCTTCTAAGGGCCAACCCACACGTACCACAACCACACTACATCGCAGCATCAAAATGCAGTCAAGCTGTGGTTACGTGTGAATAGTGTCGCTGCAACTTTTTGTGGTTGCGTTGTCGTTGCGATGTGGTTGCGTTGTGGTTGCGATGTGATAACGTCGTATGCTGACATAGTTCACAGTTCGACACTGACGAAATATGTGGATAAAGGGGAACGGGGGAAGAGCGCGGGCGTCGACGCAACGTTATAGTTGCGATGTGGTCGGCCACTAGTTCTCGGTGTAGCTTGTGGTTGCGACGTGGTAGCGACGTCGTTGCGATGTTGTCGGTATCACCCAAGTGATCGATAATGACTGCAAAATGTGGTACGTGTGAATGACTTTATTCATTTTCACACTTTTTAACACACAATTTTATTTAACTTTTACGTAACTTTGTCCACCCTGCTCCTACTTTATAGTTTCGACGACGAGTCCGAGGCGAAGTTTATCGAAAGAAACTTTAAAAAAGAACTTAGTAGTTTCTTCCGTTAAACTTCCCCTCGAACCAAAAAATTGGTCTCTGGACCTAATGGACAATGTATGTACTTATATTTATATGAGTTTATGAATATACTCCTCAACATGAACAATATTTATGTTCAATTATAAGGGTTCAATTTATGCATGATTTTGAGCCCAACATAATGAGATAATAAGGGTTTATAATGATTATCATATTCTAAAAGCAATCTTACTTTCTAGAGGTTTCTATTATACTACTATATAAAACAAAGTAGCTTTCCGTCGTCTGTGTGTCTGTATGCTTAGATCTTTAAAATTAAACAACCAATTTTGATGGGCTTTTTTTAGATAAAGTGATTCAAGAGGAAGGTTTATATGTATAACACCTCCATTTTGAATTTCGAAATCCATACGGGTGAAGCTGCGGGCGGAAGCTAGTAATATTATATACAACACATAGGTATAAAGACGGAGAGCATAATCAGCTAAACTTACAATTTGTTCAAGTTTCGATGACAATCTTGGGCACTTTTTAAAACTCCAATTTAATATTTATTTATATATTTAATTTCAAGGTCTAAACTTGTACTTGCGTCTGACAACCACCACCAGTCTGTCAAACTACTAGGATGAAAGAGTCCCAAGTCACTCCCATCTTTGACAAAAGAGGACGCTGTGAGGAAACCTGTGTTTTTCACAGATGTTTCTTGAATTTCACCAAGTCATCCTTTTTTTTTTGGAAATCGCATGCCATTAAATTGTAGACATGGAAAAAATGGTCTTTTTAAATTCTTAGAGCCCATTTATCATACCACCTTCAGACCCTTCCTGTGCAGATCATATCATCATATATCATAGCAAATTCGGCTCGATATCTTCTCAATAGAACCCTAACCTCTCATTTAGATATTCCGCTAAAATTGCATTATGATTTGCAGGCCTAGTTTTCTTGTACTAGAGCAATGACTTTTTTGTTGCATTTGTTGCAATCAGTTGTAGGTTCGACAATTAAAACTAATTAATTTATTACTAAAAAAAAAGAAGAAGACTCCGAAAAGCAATATTAAAAAAAAATATTATAAAACCCATCACTCGTCCAAATCGCACGCATAGGCAGCCTTAGCCCCTCTTCACAAACGCTGCCGGACCTTCCCGAGGGGTATATAGCAGCAAGAGATGCATCCTTCAGGAAGAGGTAGTGCCTCACTGCATGCATGCATGTAGCCGAATTGCGCTGGCACGACCGGGGAGGTACCTCTCGCTTACACGAGACTGACGTAGAGTGACAGCTGTGCTGTCGCGCTGCGGTGTGTAAGTAGCCGGTGACCCATGGAGGTGGGAGGAGGAAAAAAGGCAACGCATCTATTTATCTCTATGGGCGTCGGTAATCATGATAATGACTCCAGCTGCTCGTTTGCCCCTTATACCACAAAAAAAATCCTGGCTAAAAAATGTAGCCATTGTATCCTAATTCGCAGTGTCTGGTCAGGAAATCGGTACCTATTTAAAGGTCAATTTGTGATTTGTAATTCTATCTATAATCTGTCAGACAAAATCGGTAGCCTAGTATGCGGATAACAGTGGACTAAGGATAATCATAATTGTTAGGAGCGACCCTGAACCCTCCATATTTATAATTTACGTGACAGAGCCGCAATTACTTCCTGCAGCGTTTGCGGGTCTAACCTCGGGAGTAACGTTCTGTAATCAACTTGATTTCCCCACAGAACACTCATCGCTTGTTGTTTCGCAGTCACAAAAAATTGCCAATTTTTATGTCATATTAGAATTTACCGTCATTCCCTCTATCACTTTACATCGGTATTGTCTAAACGAAAAATCGAGGCTTGACTAGTTTTTTTACAATTTTTTTAATGGTGGTATAGTTTATGGTGTTTAAAGGCCTACGCAAACGAGGAATTTTTGTCCGCTGACTTTTTTGTCTGCTAAATTAGATCGCTTACAATTGTATCGACTAACGCAAATGAGGGATTAAAAGTACCGCGTATTAAAACTGCAGTTGTAAGCGACGCATTTTAGTGTACAAAAAAGTCCGCGGCGAAAATCCCTCGTCTGCGCAAGCTTTAATAGTTAAAAGCTAGATTCCAATTTCCAACGTTCTCTAAAACTTAATAGACTCAAACAATAAAAATACCTAAGCTAAACTCGAGACCGTAATAAAACAATATTATTCTCTTAATAATTTGTTGGGGAAAACATCTTAGGCCGCACTGGGTAAATAAAAGTTACTTATTCAGTACTGTGACCTTATACAAGCCGCTT
>LUGF01033157.1:43892-56899 GCA_001625245.1 Calycopis cecrops | reverse complement strand
ATTACTGTAGTACTTATTATCGAATTCTCGCGACTTCCGCGCGGATTCCAGCGACTTCTCGCGCAGTCGCGGGAATCCGCGCGTCTCGTTCGAGTTTCTCATGCGATAATAAGTAATATAGTAATTATTATAAAGTTGAAATTCATGACACATAAACTGCGCTTCACTTCGCTGCCCTTCGCCGCGCTTTTGGTGTGAATTGACCCTTACTAGATATTTAAGAAAATAAGTAACCCAAAAGATTGTGATAGAGATTTGTTCATGGTTGAGTTGTTATTCTGCAAACAATACTACCAACAATCAATATAATACGAATGTACTTTCACTTATTTTCCGCAGTAATTGTCCATGATACATAGTTACCCCCTGGATATCCGGGCAGCTGACTGCAATGCTGACTGCTGAATGTATGTTTAAGGAGGTTTTACATTTACCCGCAGTAACTGTCCGTGATATGTAGTGACGTGTACAGAGTTACCTCGATATCCGGGCAGCTGACTGCAGTGCGGACAGCATCATAGTTTATGTAAGCCTCTTATCGTACTTCGCCGATGTTCAACTATCAAACCTAATATTCCATAATACAGAACTGAGTGGTTCATACAAAGAGAGATTAAATAACCTTGTCGTAAGTTTACCTTATAGCTTTAAATCAAAAGCCAAGGGAATACAAAAATTGCATATTTGAATATCGACAACACAATCAGATCGGTTTAATGTTATTAAACGAAGCTTGAATCAACCCATTAATGTCAGCTCACTTTTACTTTTAAAATAATTTTACATTATTTTTCTAATTCCTTAAACGCTCAACAAAATGAAATTCAGGTAATATCACGGCAATAAACTCGTCTAATGCCTGTTTGTTTAAAAAATGAGTAGTCTTTAGGGCTTGCGTCGTTAATGGCATGTTCTAATATATCTCATTTACGTTTTATTACACAGAGGCATTCCCTTTGGAGCTCTTTGGAGATTTAAATGAATGACGTTCGTCCATTAATGGTAAACATTTTCAGCTCCACTTAGGTTAGCATAGTGTATGGAGGGGGTGAGAGTATACAATAGAAATTGAACTTTAGCCATTCGCTTGTACGTCTGCAAATGTTCTTTCTACTTAAAGTCTGTATCATCAAATTTGGTCATGATAATTTCGGAACTACGAGACAGTTTTTTTGATGGTCGAGTCCCTGCGCTCATCGCTCTCCGCATCTCAACAGATCCTTGTACAGTTGAGGGGAACTGCGTGAGGAGAATTTTAAACAGGCTAGACGAACAGAATAGGAAACGGCGCGATTTTACTACCACAGGATTAAATCGTTGAATAAGAATATAGCAGTGACTCAGCTATCTAAGTCACTGCTATATTGCTCAATTTTTGATATAAATAAAGACGAATCATACAATGCGCAATGGCAGGATATCCATGAGTAGCTAACGTGAATGTCAGTGAAAATTTTATGTAATACATTTATGAACCGACAGCCTAAAATATGTTTTACGCACGATAATGGGTACATTATCGGACGACTCTAACGCTAGCTTAGCTACAGGCATGGAAGAACCGAGGGGAGGGGGCAGATCAGGGCAGCCCCTCCCCCTGGATTCTCTTAACCTACTATAACACGGAACATAGAAATGTATATATATGACGGCGCCTGACCTAATTAATAATTGAAAAACAACACCTGCATCACGCAGGTGGTGTTTGTGACAAATAAGTAATTAACAGACGATCTATATAAAGAAAGTTCACGCCCACTAGAGAGATCTTTCGAGTGTCAGTGTTCGCCCGGTGTACTTGCGGTACCGTGGCCACGTTACATAGTGATATCGTTACTCTGTCCAAAAGTGTGATATTTAGTAAAAGTTATTAGAAGTGAACTACTGTGTTTTATTAAACAAAGTGTGAATCCAAGAGTTGTTTTATTACCAACGTAGAACATATCATGTCGGCCATCCTAACCTTACATATACATACTAGCTGCGCCCCGCCGCGCAAATTTCGATCCCGTGGAAAATAGAAAATCATCCCATCTCATCCCATAGCAACATTTTTTCGGGGTAAAAACTATCCTACGTCCAAGTTAATTAATTATCCAAGTTACCCTTTATGTGTGTGCCAAATTTTATGAAAATCGGTTCTGCAGTTTTTGCGTGAAGGAGTAACAAACAAACATACAAACTTTCGCATTTATAATATTAGTAGGATTATATTTTGAGGTCGATGCATCTGCCTGATGACTACCAACCTCCTTAGTTTTCATCTCTATAGACGTCAGTACATATTAAATGGGCTCCGACTACTCGTCCTAACTACAAAGAAATTACTGACTTAAGCTGGTGAAAATACAAAATACATGGTACAAGTATGTTTCACAGATCAAAACAAAGAAATGTTCCTTTGTAGTATTCTTCTCTACACAGTTGCTTTTAATGAGACCAGCTGTCAACTGATACTTTTTCTTGATATAAGGTTTCGTTTAGTAAAATTGTAAATATTCACCCCAGCAAAACGAGGTTGACAATCTTCATCGTGGGCTCCACGAAACACAGCATTAAATTTTTCGCTTAAAACATAATAAAATATGCTAAATGTGTTTTCAAATAAAAAAAAGGTGTGTGGTACTCGCCCAAAGTATGATTTTTGTAACGCTTTTATCAGCTTATTCCCCAAGTCAAGCTTGAGTATAGAAGTTTTTCTTCAAAAAAAGGGGGGAAACATTAAAACTATGTGAATATTTTGGACGTTGGTATTTTTTAAAAGGGGAATCTTTAATTGCACCTCTATTTAAAATTTAAGCAAACAACAATTATATAACTACAGTATGTATTCTTGCTTTCTCGTGCGTGGAAATTTGACTTCGGTTCCTTCCATGTGCCAGTGCCAACTAGTTAGTGAACTCTACCGAATGAGGAACTTTTTGTCAGAACCCACGGAGTAGAATTGCTGTCACACTTGCCTATTTGGTATTTAATTATTATCATGTTTTACTATAAACTTATTCAGGCATACAGCACTAGCAATAGTTGTACCATTATAATAATTACAAGCAACACCGTGATCTTATTATAGTCTATTGAGAACGTAACTTCTCATATTGAGTTTGCCTTTATAGAATCGTAAAAACAAACAATTATCTTAACACTTATCGCTTACTTAATCGGCTTACTGAGACTTGAGTCTCTTATTGCCTTGAATTTATAAATGTCGTTAGATTTTTATAACAACATAATATAATGCCAGATCTCTTATATGGTAGGCAGAGCTGACAGAATCCCATAAATCATTGCTTGCTTGCTTTCTTCCTTCACGCGAACTACTCTCATCATACCAACACAGTTGAGAAGACTCTTGACCCTGAAAGCCCTTTAGAAAATTGTAATATGTAACACGATTATGGTGAATAGTATTTTAAGTAATAAGAATTGTATATACTGTGATAAAACTGGCATAGACTATAGCTGGCCTGTATAAATCAACTTATTGTTGTGGAGAGCCAGACATCTGTTTCTTTTATCCGAAATCTTTTGTGCTGAAACATGTAATATCTATCTTTTCATCTAACTCATAAGTCTCCTAATAATATATATTAGGAGGAAGAAAGAAATATTATGTCGTTCATTCTTATTATTTACTAGTTCATAGATTAATTATTTAATCTATCCTTCATATTTGCCTTTTTATACGAGTTCAAGTATATTTATGGTGTGAGGAAGTAAACGTGCAGTCTGATATTAAAATTTATGACAACATCCATGTAATTATTAAGCAGATTAAAATATCAGCATATGCAGCTATAGAACCTCTTTAGACTACGGTGAACTTAAATGAGTCTTAAAAATTATGTATTCAAATATTTCAAGTTGTAATAAAAATAAACATTTCTTTCGTTACTAAACCGGAATCGAAGTATAAGCAGTAAAATAAAATATTTTATTTTACTTTCCAACATTACCTACATTAACTATTATTTAGCAGATTATGTTAACATGAACTGTAATATATCAATAACTTTTTTATTATGTTATGGCCAAATTTGCATCTTAAAATGACTAGTAAAGTTCCTGGGTAGAGACGTTGAGATAAATATTAACGTACCAGCAATAGACTTAGTCTTAGAATATACTAAGATAGGGTGAGAACAAATTAACTAACTAACAACAGCAACAACACGTTCCCCGACGTCGCGTGGTAGGCAGAGAAACAGACTCCCACATCAGGATCCCTACACACTTGCCTTTGCCACTTGCTTACTCCACAGTCCACACTCATAACAATCTTCATACACAAAAGCCGGTTGCGTAGACTCTCGACGCCACCTTCGGACAGTAAGGGTGACAGCACATATGAGACTTGTAGACGCGGCGATCGGCGATTAAGACACTTTTTAGATCTGAATGCAGCGACTTCACGCGGGGAGCGCACACTAAGACGCCAGACGCGGCGATTTAGTCGCTAACATATGTCAATTAAAGTCAATTAACGTCTAAATGCAGTCGCACTACTGTCGCACGATTTTACTGCAACCGGTCGAAGAAAGTCGCGCAATCGTGCGATTAAATCAATACAGTGGCAAAATCGCCGGTCGCCATTTCTAAAAGTCTCGTTTGTGCTGTCGCCCTAACACAATTTACAACAACTGTATACTTTTTTATTATTATTGTGCAATCATTTGGGAACCATTCGATCCGTACAATTCTTAAGTCAGATCGATTGTTTTTAAATAGGTAAGTAAGTACGTATTGTTCGAAATTCACAGACAAAAATATTATTTTTTATTTCCCATCGCTCATTCAATTTCGGCCTTAATAACTCTTCAGCTTTATAACAATATGATACTCATCATGCATAAAGTGATTTCCAATATGTCCGCAGAGCAATAACGAGCGCTCCAAACTATTGTTATGTCAAATATTGTGGTGCGTACACAACAAATGACAAATAAATAATTAGCGAGTTCGTTATTCGAACATTCAATACGTGAATGGACACTAGGACAATAATAAATTAACATTAATTGAGAGAGAAATAGAAAAAAGCAGACACACGTACATAGAGAATGCATTACCTTATTAGCCTATTCCGATGGGACGGTAGTCCGGGAGCAGAGAAATGTCCTTGCTATAAATAATAAATTTACTAGATCGTAGTGTTTTATGTCCTGAAATTTTTGTGGAAGTCAAAATGGAAGTTTATATCCAGTGGTAAAAAATTTGACTTAAAGCAAAACATTAATTTTCTATACAGAAGATACAGTGAATATGAAAATGCAGGGGAAAAGTCTGTTTCTGTTTTCCGCAAAATTTTCCGATCCTGAGTCATGTGTAACAAATGTGGAGTTATTACCTCGTTCTATATTATTGTTATGTCAGACATTATTTACGTCTAACCGCTTCGTATTACAATGAACAATGTTTAGTGAACATACATTTATACGCGATGGGGATTATATTCAAATGTAGCTGCGGTAACAGTTGTATATTCAATCCTAAAACAATTAAACTATCAAGTTTGTTTGTTTATAAATATATATGTAAATATTAAGAAATGTCACTACTTTTCTGTGATAGATCAGACGGTCCATCCACCACAATTCCGCTGCAATGCGGCATGGAAATACCAAAGCTAAAAGCTATCAGAGTTATAGCAGGAAAACATAGAAGACAGAATGAAATAAGCCGCTGATGTTTTATTATTTATATAAAACCTCCTGTAATGAACCTCCCCTATCAATATAATGAATTGAATGAAATTTTATTGTGCGAAAATCGTCTGACTTCCCTGATTTTTCAATATACTGTCAAATGAGATTTTTGATATGTTGCCAAGGCATTTGTATTCTTTTATTTTATACTTGCTGGTGCCCGCGACTTCGTTTGCGTAGCGTCTATTATAATCAGAGTGCAAAGTATAATTACTGTATTTTAAAAAATCACTAAATAGTGTTCTAGACGTTGAACAGGCTTAGTATCTATACACCACAAAAAGTTTCATTCGAATCCGTCCAATAGTTTCGGAGATTAGCCTGGACAAACAGACACGACAAAAAAATAAAAAAAACATTGAAAAGTGTTCTAATACTATTTGAACATCGCCCCCAATTAGTTTTATCGATAAACTAATTGGGGGCATTGAATATATTCAATGTAGAGACACCCGGGTTTTACTGTTTTATTATATGTATAGTACGTTTTATTATTTATTATATGTATTATTTATGTATAATACGTACTTATCTTTCGTTTCAACTTTTGTCCTTTGAACCAGGTTTTATTTCGTCTCGTCTAACGGCGATATATTTTATTTTAAATTCTTGTTAGAGACCTTATTAGAATCTAAGATTAAGGGCTGCATCCATTCGTGCATCCAAATTGGGCCGCACCGCTGGGGAGGTACATCTCGCTTACATAACATCGGCGTAAAGTGACAGCTGTGCTGTCACGTTTCGTGAGGTATACATGCAGTGTTAGCTTAAAGAGGGGGTCCGCACCGGGTGCCAAGCACCAAGAGGTGACAACGTGGTGATAACTCCACGCAATAGCGTAGTTTAGTAGCCAGCCATGGAGGCATCTGCACGACGAGGACGACGTAGGCGGAAGGGGCAAGTGATTTCAGTTCCTCCCTCCACCCGCGCCGTTTCTTTTATTTTATTGATTTGAGATTTGATTTGTTGATTTATTTTCGGGGTGCTCGCTCAATAGAAAACCGCCCCGTGAGCAATCCAATGCTACGCCGGCACCGTGTGTAAGTAGCCTATGAAGGTGAAAGGAGAAAGGAGGGCGACGCATCTGCATATAAATTAAATTAAGATTGAAATAAATTGAAAAATAATCTTTTACATAATTTCATAATGAATAAATATTTATTTTATATTTTGTTAATTATTATATGTATCTCTGTTCTAGGTCCATACTCTGCATGATGTGACAAAAATACATATATGGCCAGCTGAGGCGAGCGACGTGCTCGCCACAACTTCCTTTAGGGATCTGAGATTCGCGTACTTTCATAAACTACGGCAGCATCGCAAAACTATGGTGTAGATAATGACATTTTTTTTATTTACATTATAATGAGGCAAACGAGTAATCAGAGCCATTTTAACGACTACCGACGCCCATAGAAATCCGCATAAAGATCATACAGATGCGTAGCCGTCCTTTCTACTCGTACCTCCATGGGCCACCGGCTACTTACACACCCCACGAAACGCGACAGTTTTTCAGACCAACGTTTTGAGCAAGCGAGAGGTACCTCCCCGGTCGTGCCGGCCCAAGTCGGCTACATGCATGCATGCAGCGTATGCCACGCTAACAAAACATGGTGTAAATGTTGTTTATAAATTCACTCCGGCCTCATGTTTGGTGAGTATAATATAACAGACTATCATGGTGCTAAATTAGTTTCTTTTAGTTACTTTCACAGTATTATGTCTTACGCCAAGCTGTTGTGGGGAAACGCTGCGGACATAAACACTATTTTCGTGCTGCAGAAGCGAGCTATTCGTGCAATTTACCAACTAGCCTCCAATTCATCACTTAGGAATAAATTTAAGGACATCGGTACACTGACTGTTTACTCTCAATACATTTTCGATAATGTGTGAATGTAAAAAACAACATTAGCGAATTCAGCACTAAAAATTATAATCGTAATAGGAATACGATAAACAGGCATAAATTAAATATACCATTTCATAAACTTACGTAAGTTGAAAGTGAAGAATTCCTTTCGGGGGCAATGCATACGCCTCTACTTAACTTTCGATTAATAAATTTAAAAAAATTGTTAAACGGCGTTTGTGTGGTAGGTCGTATTCCTTACCACACAAACGCTCTATAAGGTAACAGATTTTATGACAGATACCACATCTTGGGATTAGTACCCTCCTCCCAGACTGTTTCTGTGCCTGTGTGTGTGATGTGTGATTTTTGTAACGCTCTCGCCAGCTTACTCCCCAAGTAAAGCGCCCGTACAGATGTTTTACTTCAAAAATTTACTTTAACGATTAATCTTTTATAAATTTAATAAATTGTAAATATTTATATACTGTAAACGGTAAAATCGAAGTATTTACCTCAACTCTCACTCACTTAACAAAACGCTACTACTCTACTCTACTCGTGACCACGGCCGTTGCATTACGGCCGAAACGTCGAGAGTCGAGGTAAATAGTTCGATTTTATAACGCGATTAAGTCCCGTTTACAGTATACAAATATGAAAACAAATCGTGAAAGCTTAATACAAATTGTAAATATATATGTCACATAGATTTTTTGTAGAAATACCTAGAAAGAATGACCTAGGCGGGATTCGAACCCGCGACCCCTGGCGCAACATGCTCCGCTTAACCGAGCTCTGTACCACTGCCCCAGCCGGTCGTCAAATGCATAAGCGACGTCAGGTTACTGTAATATAAATTTCAATATTTTAGCAGATCGACCTATTTCAGTAATACGTGAGCGCGGGGATATAAAAGAGCCACGGGAGCTCGTAACTGCCCGGAATGGATCCAGCAAGCTCTACCGCCGCCATATTGCATTTTATGTGACGGCTCTTAAATATTTACCGCCCGCGAGTATATTAACACTTTAATATACTCTCGAATATTCATATGATATTGGAGAGAGAGCGCGAAAAGAATCTAATTTATTTACTTATACGACCTATGCAAGTGACAACGGATAGCTTAATAGCAGCAAAATGCTTTGTACGTAAAGTAAAATGCCCATTGTGTAATATGTTTCACTGGATAACATGGGCTTACGTGGCATTTTTTGAGCATTCAAAGATATTAAAATTGTCTTATCAGTTGTAGCACTAAACTTAAGGGTTTATAAAACGTCGGTTTACTGCAAGAACTCATTAACCGACATTTTCGAAACTATGAAAAATCTATTATTTATTGACAACACTATAATATATTGTTTTAATATACACTATAATATAGTGTTATTAATGAAACCAAAACTAATCAATCAATTAGGTTTCAATAACAAAATGATAATATAGTGTTATCAATGAAAAATTAATGAAATAATTGATTTCTCAAAGTTGTTTTGACAACCGAGAAGTCATAACGTAAGCGGGTTTGCCACACACGCTACGCCGGTTATGGGTCTTTGATCTAAAAAGGAGACGTCAAAAATAATTGATTTGCAAAGCGAGCGTTCGATATCGGAAGTGAAGCGTCTGAGAACCCGATATGTGTGTCAAGGTCGGGGCTCGGGACTGTGTCAGGGCCGCGCCCTCAGTTCCAACCCCGTTTACAAGGCGAGCTTTTACTTTGCACTTTCGTGTAGTTGTCCTTTGTGTAATCCGATATTTAAATAACACTTAAATATCGTACCTACGGGGATCCGAAATACTGTGACAACACTTTGGCTGAATGTCCTGCTCCCTACTTTCAAAGATTAAACGAGTGAAAATAAAGAGAATGAAATGTCTGACTAGCTGCGCGCCGCGGTTTCACCCGCGTGAGTCTCGATCCCGTGGAAATATCGCGTTAATAAAACATTCTTACAGCGTGCCTCGAGAAGCTTAAAGAAAAAACTTTCATTTATGAATAAATGGTCGTTAATAGTGATTTTTGTTGCTTATGATCAATCCTGATATGTAAATATTTAAAATCACCACGGAAATTTTGGAAATGGATATAAAAGTATACCCATTTATATACATATCTAGATATGTAAGCAATGTGTTTAAGCAACGGAATGCACACATACTCGTATTTTACGCCAGATCCCAGAGATCCCAGAGGTAGACGGAGAGGATGTGAAAGTGCTATAATCATGCATGCATGCATGAATGCATATGCATAACATAATATGTTGATATGAATCGAAAGGCAACCAATAGCTCCACTTTTCTATTCCTGCCTATACTATAACTACTGGCCTTTTATTTTAATTGAGTGTGACGTGCGATGGCTCTTGAGGGCTGAAAGACCTCTCTTTTAGGACTCAAGAGCCATTGTTAACGAGTGTAAATCATTTAACGATAATGAAGCTCTCAATCAATAATTGAGAACACTTAACGAAGTGTTTATCACCAATTCGCACTCAGTTATTTCCAATTTATATTTATGACAGTTTTAAATGTTCCGCAACCATGAAAGCATGTTTGCGTGCATCCGAATTGGGCACGATGTACCTCTTGCTCACACATTTTATTAACAAAAGTCTACAATATTGAGATTGGCCAATGATGGAGGACAGCACCTCAGTATTGCCTTTATACGGATGTCTATGGACGTCGGTAGTCATGAAAATGGCTCCGACTGCTCGTTTACCTTCCTACACCATAAAAAAATATAAAAATAAAAATTCTGAACATTACATTACATTACGTCACACACACACACACGTACGTACACATTACGTCTACCTTTTCAACCTCAGCCCGCTCCTGAGAAGTACCGGCGAAAGAAACTCAGCGGAGCTCATGAATTGAATAATTATATTATTTTATCTCTATTAATCTCTTCAAAACTTTTTAACACAAAATTCACCCTTGTGACCTCTTGGACTTGGGACCCCCGCTTTTTTTTTAATAATGTTATATCGGCAAAAAATGGGAGCCTTTTGTTGACGCCCTTCTGTTATGCAGATGCGCAACCCAAAAGGGGGCAGTCCTTTGAGCCTCCATTGAGCCACCGGCTACTAACAAGCAACACGAAACGCGACCGGTGACACAGGTACCTCTCCCAGCAGCCCAATTTCACTGCTATGCAGCATGGCACTAACCCTTGCTTTTCGATGTATAACGTTATGCTAGTTAAGTTATGCGAATGATTTTATCTGTAGTTACATGGGGAATCGAACATAATCCATGGTTTTATTTCGCGCCCTAATATCTTCACTTTCCTGACGTTTCGGTCACATTACAATCACAGTGGCTAATACTAGCTGTTATCCGCGGCTTCGCTCGCGTGGTAAAAAAAAATATTCGCGATAAACAGGAGCCGATGGCACTCTTCGGTCCTTCAACTGTCTCCATAGTAAATGCAATCACATCGATCCGTTGATCCAATTTGATGAGAAAGAAGGACAAACAAACAAACCCACCTTCGCATTTATAATATTAAGTTGAGTATAGTATTATATTATAATCATCATAAATAGGATTTATATTTGTTACGGCTTCGCTCGCCAGACGCCCAAGCTCGGACTACTGTAACTAGATAACCGGCCCGAAATAATTTATGTGAGCAAAATTACCTACGAAACCTAACAAATGAACTGAACTTTATAAAGATTAATCACCGGAATATTATAACAAATATGATCAAAACATCAAAGGTAACAGATTTTATGACAGATACCACATCTTGGGAATAGTACTCTCCTCGCAGACTCTGTACTATAAATATTGTAATTTCTTAAATTGTATCTTTTTTGTATATAAAAATGAATGTTTGTCTGTATGTTCGTTATAGAATCGTAAACTATACATTTGATCATGTGACGATCTTGAGTAAAGTTGTTGTGCATGAGCCTACGAAGTTTTTTATAACTCTATTTTGAATAAAATAATTTTCATTTCATTTTCGTTTCTTTTTATTTCTATCCTGTGATAAGTGATACAAGTGAAAAATCTTAATTTTACAGGAGAGCGAAAATTTAAAAAATTCTATTTTGTGAACCAAGGAGACTAGAATCGATCTGAGTACTTCATGTTATTGATAAAACATTCTCTTTAAAACTACATTTAATGTCTTTCGATAAATATTATAAATTTGGAGAAAACCTTGATTTTTCTTGAAAAAAACTACAATTTGTACCTTTAAGATGTTCTAATATGAGTAAAAAATATGTGTTAAATGATACATGTATAGTTATAACATTGTGCAATACTACAAAGCCAAAAAAAAACACGAGAAATTGCTTTTGGAACCAATACATAAAAGAGCACAACTTGTTTTATATCAATATGCACTTTTTTTGCTGCTTCTTGTAACTTTTCACCAAATTATATCCGAAATCATGGCAAATAGAAGTAGTTGAGTTGGATGAAAAAATCGTAATTTTTGCTGATTATTTTTATATAAAAAAGCAAAAAAGGGGTACAAGTTGACTTACATCACACAGGAGGCACATATTTCATTTCGTTTCATGCAATTCGTTAGGTGATGCTGAACTCGTGAGTTCAGTGCGAATTACATTCGAATTTGAGGTTCGATTCTCGATTCAATCTAAATTATCGTAGAAGTCGCTGCTGGAAGTTTGTGAGAGGAAACGTAATATTTCAATAAGGAAAAAAAGAATGAGTTCACACCTATACGACCGGGGAGGTGCGTGTCGCTCACATAACACCACCTTAAAAATCAATGGTTATGCTCTCGCGTATTGTGCAGTAGATTTTACCCGGTAGCCCATAGACCCCGTGAGACATACTATGATACGATGATACGATACGAAATGCATCTGCAAAATTAAGCGTGCAGATGTTAGTGAGTGCATTATTCATAATCCTGCACTTTCCCGTCGGTATTTTTTTACCAGCCAGTTCTTTATGTCGGCAAGTGCGAAAATTGTAACTCGCTCTGAACTCATTCTAATGGTTTTTCCCTAATTCTATTTTATGTAACATAATCAACGTACGCAAAAAAAAATATAATACTAATAACATAAATCATAATATACGTGCGATAGGATACCGAAGGGCGGGATCCGTAACGCGACGATATTTATTACCTCATCGGATACTCGATATATATGTGACACTCTCAATAACGTATGTTGTACGTTCGTTATTTTTAGGGTTCCGTCTTACCTTAAAAGTATAAAGAAAACCTGTGTTAGAAAGATATCTGTGATCTATATTAAGGCTTAAGGAAATTTAATACAATGCAGATAATTCGTAAGTTCTAAAATTTCTAAAACGCGTTAATTTATTATTATAACATCACAAAAAAATATTTCTAGTTCTTCCCATAAAAATGGTTTCATACGCCCGCAAAAGTAATTTTGTCTACTTTTATTTGTAGGGTTTGACCGGTT
>LUGF01033157.1:13944-27658 GCA_001625245.1 Calycopis cecrops | reverse complement strand
TTCATAACATACACACTGACAACTGACTCATCATATCACAAATTATAGATTAACAGCTGTTAAAGATAATATCGATATCAATAGATAAAACGATAAAAATGACATAGTATAACGTATTATCTTTACTAATATTATAAAGAGAAAATATTTGCGTGTTTGTTTGTTATGAATTGGCTTCAAAACTACTGGACCTACGTGAATATTTTTAACAATAGAAAGCCGTAATGATCATTGATTATTCACTTCTTTTTACGGTGGAGAAAATGTTAATTCCCATGGGTGAACGGCTGAACCGATTGGATTGAAATTTCACATGGATATTTCGATGGTATTGGATGATTAAAAATACAATTGTATCTATATTTCTGTCTGTCTGAACGCGATAAACTCAATAACTACCAAACGGATTTTTATACGGTTATCACCAATAGATTTGATTCTTGAGGCAGGTTTAAATGAATAATTTACTATATTTTTATTCAAAATAGCAGAAATACGCCGTTAAATGTTGATGATTTCTTCGTTAAACTAGCAAAAATATAGTTGTTTAATATACTATAAATTCAAAATCTATAAAGATGCTACAAAAAAAGTCTGCAACAGCATATAGTGTATCTCTTACGGTTGGCTTACAATAACCGTTTTTATGTTCAAAATTTTAACTAAAAACATTATCGTTATTTTCAAATGAATATATTATTTAGCTTAAAAATTTAATGCAGATTAAGATTACCTTATACACTATACCAATCAGATGATTTTTTTTTGAGATATCGTCGTTAGAAGTCGTTAGCAGCGAAACATTTAAAGCTTGGCAAGCTAGCGTGCTTTAGATGAGAAGCCGAGATGATGAGAGGAGTTTCTCAAATTTCACCCGGATCTCCTCATCAATGGCACTGCATATCACCATACATTAATAAAACATTCCGAAGAATTGAGAACCTTTTCCATTTTTGAAGTCCGAAATCCACGCGGGCGGGACTGCGGGCGGAATGTAGTTTTATATTTGTCTGTTGGGGGTGTAGCAGCGCATGCAGAGTAAGGCTAGTACTTTAATATTGATATTGTCGAATCGGCAAATAGATTCTACTGGCGATTTTAAGGTTCCACTATTTTCAATTTACGATCCCAGAATATTCATCAGATCACATAAGTTTTTTACGTAGGTATATTGTGAAGTTACATTCTAAATATAAGCAGAATTATATTTTTTTATTTTTAAGGACATAAACTCAAGCTGTTCATCTTCAATCGAGATCCCCCCTGAAGATAGTGCCACCGCTTGCGTGCCTCTGTGATTCCCAAGGCTATATTGGGCAGGGCTACTACCCATAGCGTACAGACTTGGGGGGAAAGATAAAGAGCAGCTCAGCTGGGAGGTCCTCCACCTGTCCCCGGACAAATCGGTGGCTTCGTATGGTTCCTTTGGAGTATTGGGTCCAGGGGCAGGATGGGAACCTGATCCCATTGCACGGTTCCGACGACAACGACGACGACGACGAGTAGGCCAGCCTGTCGCTGGAGGGATCCTCTTGCTTGTAGATCCGGGATCATCCAATTATAGCGGCTGAAGGCAGGGGTTTAGTCGGTTGGTGCAAACCAGTTGTCGAGCCCGACACTGTACCCTGTTTAGCCAACGGGGCATCTGGGTAGCGTACGTAAACGTATTGCCCTGCATTAACAAATAAAATAAAACTGCGATAAGAGATATGGAGAGGAGATAAATTCGACAACTGTTATGTTACATTTGATGTATTTGAAATTTAAATTCGAAACGCGTACCAGACTAACATAGATGTTATGTTATAATTATAAATTGTCAAGTTTTGATTTTTTTCTTTTATTTGTACTGCAATATTACCTATCACTGATCGTGAAATTGTATTATTATATGTAATAATAATTAGTACCTGGATGAACGATTGTTCGGTATTTTTTTGGTGTATTTATTGTATTTGTATGAATAAAAAAAGAACAAAAATTTAAGAAATAAAAGTGACTTCGAATTCGATCTTTGTACCTTCCAATGATTTTGTAGCAGTCTTTCATTGTCTGAAAATATGGATAAAATAACATTTAAAAAAACCTAGCTAGATCGATTTATCGCCACCCAAATCCCTACCGAAAATTTTATAAAATCGTTGTAGGCGTTTTCGAGATTAATCCTAAACTCATCATTTGTTAAATCAACTTCACCTTCATATTTTCACATACCCGTCGGTACCCTAAGCGGGCGAGTCTAATTCCCAATTGACATTTTTTAAATTACTTATTTTATAACTTGATTTATCATTTTGGATAAGAATAGAATTCAAATTAATTTCCGTTTACTATCAAATTATATTTAATCGCCATGGAAGATATTACATTTCTATAAAAAGGTAATCACTATTTCGATAAGCTCTATTGCGAATGATTCGTGCAAAGGTACGCATCGTGTTATACATTGTACAATGTTTGTGAAAAAGGTGTTCGTTTGTAACATAATTATGCTCGTTTATTTTATTTCGGAAATAGAATGTGCAAAAATATTAGCAATATTTCCTGTGCCTTCGATAAGTCATCAGATTGTGTTTCGCCCTTTAACTCACGAGTTGGCCAAGCGAGGGCATGAAGTGACAGTAATAACACCAGACCCTGTGTATCCTAAGGAAAAGGCACCGTTTAATTTAACAGAAATAGACGTTCACGACATTTCATATAGTAAGTGGGATGAAATCTTGAAAAAAATTGCTGAAAGCGCCAGTGTACTCGAACAAATCAAATTGTTTCTCGAGCGTTTCGCGGCAACTCTCGAGGTGCAACTACAAACCACAGAGGCTCAAGAAATATTGAAAAAAGATAGAAAATATTATGATTTGATAATAACTGAGGCTTGTATTCGACCACTTATGGGGATCGAAGCTATATTTGACGCTCCTATAATACAATTTAGTTCTTTGGGGATAGCGACTACGCAATATAATTTTTTTGGAGCACCAACGCATCCTTTATTATTTCCAACACCTGGACGAGAACGATTATATAACTTATCACTATTGGAAAAAGGTGTTGAACTTTTTAAACATGTAATAATAGATTATTTAGTGGCTGCCACTGAAGACTTTGATTATGGAGTAATGCAAAGGAATTTTGGACAGGATGTTCCCACTTTTTCAGAATTATATATAAAACAGAAAATGATATTTGTTAACGAGCATCCAATCTGGAGCGATAATCATCCAGTCGGTCCTAATGTTATTTACGTTGGTGGAATTCATCTCTCCAATTACGTCGAAAAAGAACTTCCTAAGGTATTTAAAGATTTACTTACTTATATTGTATATACTTATATTGTAATTTCGCAGTCCACAATATATAACTTACAATGTTAATATACTCTGTGATACTCTGTTTTGTTCGGATAACTTGTTCTTCGCAAAAATCTCATTCGCTTAAAATGATGTACAAAATATTTGTATTGGAGAAAAAAAACCGAATGAAATTTATAAACTTATTCATTCTTCAGGGTTCTTCAATAACGAGTGATAAAATATAATCGTAGTGTGTATAGCGTAGATTGACGGAAATTTTATTATTGTAAAATTTTTGATTGAAAAATTCCGTACAACTACAGGCAATATGCCCTTATCATTTATTACTAAGCTTTCTTTTAAGGTTTGTTATATATTATGTTCTATCGTGCTCTTTTTTTAAATGTAGCCGAGAGTTCATAGCTACCAAGCCAAGTACACCTTTATAGTACTTATTGTTCTTAGGATGTTCGTCTTTAGATATTATTATAATTGTTTGAATTCATTACAATTTTTTGGGCGTTTTGGTTACATTTAAGTTTCGATCCCTCATTGTCATTTTTAAGTTGTGGTTTATCACACCAGAGCCTGAATCCATTCTCCAGCTTGATAAGCTTGCTTATGACGTCGTCCTGAATATTTTCATAATATACGCAGTTTTTGCTATGCCTCGAGACTGCCACCACCGCGTGAAGAATAATTTCATGACATGAAACATTAAAATGGCAATCATTTTGATGTTTCCATTCCGGATTATGACAACATTCTAACTGTCAGACTCTAGGACTCATATAGTTAAAATGCGTGAATTAAAACTCGATCAAAATCTTTGGCGCTTGACGAGCTCTTTTTCTACTTGTGTGTGCACCAAGAAAAAAGTATTCGACTCAGGTTATTCGATTCCCACACCTGTGTATTCATCCAATCCCAGCAATCGACTTACTTTACTTGATGAGTAGATATTGTCATAAACCAGTTGTAAATCGGCAAGTCTAATGGGTTTTGATTCGTGCAAGACAATTTCCGGCTAAAAAGATTTCCCTCTGTGAACTGCAACTGATATACAAAAAGAAAGACGTTGCTGAGGAATTTTGTTGCCATAACGATAAACGATGGTTTATGAGGGCAGGGATTTAATGTCACTAGTCTTGAAAAAGTAATTAGCACATACCATGTGAAAAGTACTTAAATAGTACAAGCATATCCGTGCGTTATTGCAAAATGATATGTACATGACGGACGCAGGCTTCGTACCCGCATCCGTTAACGTAACACGCGTATTATATTGCCATGTAACCGAGCTAATCGGATGTCTCTAACAAATAGGGACAAATACCTATATATTATATTAACAGCTGTCACCCGACTTCACTCGCGTGGTTTTTCGCTATCCGAAGGCACTCTTCAGTCCTTCAACTATCTCCATACATCACATCGATCCGTTGATACGATTTGATGTGAAAGAAGGACTAAGAAACAACAAACAATCATTATTTCGCAATTATAATTTTAATTTGGATTTTACAGGATTTAAAGTCTTATTTAGACTCATCGAAGCATGGTGTTATTTATATGAGCTTGGGTACAAATGCTTTCGCATCTTCATTACCAAATGACAAGATTGAAGCCATAAAAAGAGTTTTCTCACAACTGCCGTATGACGTTCTTTTCAAATGGGATATAGACGTTATGCCTGGGAAGCCAGAAAATGTTAAAATAACCAAATGGGTTCCTCAAACGGATTTGCTGAGTAAGTGAACTTATAATAACTACTGCTACTACTACTTACTACTATTACTGCTACTGCACTAGACTATTTTATAAAAGTAGTTATGGAATTTACTTATTAATTAAATTATTTTATTTTTGTATTCTCATGACTGAAATTCGCAATTGCGTCAATGTTGCACGAATTAAGACAATGCGCATGTTTTTTAAGTTATTGCATTTATGTTATTTAATAATTATAATGCAATTCATAATAATTATTACTTGTAAAATATGAAATAGGTTTTTAGATTGTTCGTTAATTATATTTTATATTTGGTGTAATCCGTATGTTTATTATCTTTATCTATACATATAATAAAACAGTAAAATTCGTGAGTCTGTACTCTGAATATATTTATAATATAAAAATTAATTGGGGGTAATATTAAAATAGTATTAGAACATTTTCAATATTTATAATTTTTTGCCTGTCTCTTTGACTGTTTGTCTGTTTGTCCAGGCCAATCTCCGAAACTACTGGACGGATTCGAATGAACCTTTTTTAGTGTTTGGTTACGGTTACTAAGCCTGGTCAACATCTAGAATACTTTTACTGCTGTAATATCGCTCATTCCTATGGGAAATCGGAATTTCACATTGGAACGCACACTGCAAGCAAACAATAACAAATCACTTTGATTATAATAGAACTACGCTCCACGAACGATGTCATGGGCACAACCTTGTACTATATAAATGAAAATATGAAATGGACTCTCTGCTTTTGTAAATTTATATTCAGGCCTACCTAAATAAATGTCCTAATTGATTTTCCCTCCCACTATAGTTACTGATTTAACTTTTCTTAACAATATGTGACAATTGAGTAAAATAGTATGTGTCATATTTCAGGACATCCAAAAATCAAGCTGTTCGTAACGCAAGGAGGACTTCAGTCGACGGATGAGGCGATAGCTGCGGGCGTACCTCTAATTGGTATACCTTTAATGTTTGACCAAGTGTACAATGTGGAAAAATACGTAAAACATAATATTGGAATTCAGCTAAATATAGATGATTTAGATGAAAAATCATTTAAAGAAGCCATTGTAACAGTAATAAACAATGAGAGGTAATTATTTTATACTTTTTGAAGTAAAACTTCTTTACCTGCTTGACTTGGAGAGTAAAATGATGAATGCGTGGCGAGAGCGTTACGAAAACTGTGATCGGGCGAGGCGAACGGAAGTTAAAGATAAAAGTTAGTAAAGACATAAATAAAAAGTTACGTTTCTGATATTTCCTACTGTGGGAGCAAGAAAAAGCAGTTTCTTGGGAGCTTGGATAATATTTTGAACTTGTGGCTTTTTTAAAATTTTCTTTTCAAAATATCGATCCCAGAAGAAAAATAGTAACGACAAAACTTGTAAAGAATCAAATTTCCTACAATTTTTGTCCTTACGGTTTAACTGTAAAATCATAAATGGCTGAATTCAAGAAAAATCGTTGTTATGAAAGAAAACATTTTTCGAATATGCGCAAGAGATTTTTCGGATATAAAGACTGGACTATGAAAAAAAAATTTTGATATATTTCGGGGGATTTCTTTTACGTTTTCCGTAAATACACTTATGACATCAAAATACTTATATTTAGTTTTTACTAAAAAATACTTGTAGATTTTTTTGTAATAGGTACTACAATTATAATATTAAAACCAACAAAATACAATTTAAAAAATTCACTTTGTTGCAGTTATAAAAGAAACATCACAAGACTTCGAGAACTGATGAGCGAACGCCCAATAAAACCGCTGGATCTGGCAGTTTATTGGGCGGAACATGTAATCAAACATGGAGCAGATCACCTGCAACCGCCGACCGTGGGTGTCGGCTGGATCGAATATTATGAAATTAGACTTGTATTATTAGCTTTAAGTATACTTATCTCTCTACTAGTAATTATTGCATTAGTCATAAGAATTATTGCTAAGAAAATTTACAAGCTTTTAGTAAGTCCCAAATTTAAACTGGAATAATTACGAACAAGATGCTTTTTCTTTTTTTTTTACTTTGGTAAGATATACGAAACAAACACACCTGGTTGCGTAATCTTGATATAAGATTGTAAGAAAGATTGTATAATGAGTAAGCGTGTTATTTTGGTAATAAACTTACAAAGTATGTTGATTATGAGGGGGCATATAGTTTTTATGTATAATATTTAATAAGTTATAATAAGCTTATTAATATTGAAAATATAAATTTTCAATTATATTTTAATGATGATATCCCGGATCTGATGATGGTGGGAGGTAGCCCAGTCAACTCTATAGTAAAATAGAGCTGTTTTTGGGTTTGATTAATTTGTCACGGCAAATGAAAACGAAAAAGTTTTTATTCAAACTTTCTACTGTAATTCTTTACAGGAATTACTTTTTGAACGTTAACAATTAAATCTATCACCGGTTCATTCGTAGCCCTGTCCTGAGAAGAACCGACGAAACAAACTGTTGTGATGAGATGCAAAATTAAAGAATACAAATACATTTGCATATTATACATTTTATAATACAATACAACTTATGAATTTACAATGATTATGGTACAGAAACAGCCTGAGAGGAAGGTGCTAATCCCAAGATGTGGTATCTGTCATAAAATCTGTTACCTTATAGTATGCTTTACCACACAAACGCTCATTAACAACTTTTTTAAATTTATTAATCGAAAGTTTTTGGACGCTTTCTGGGATCCTATTGTAGAGGCGAATGCATTGCCCCCGAAAGGAATTCTTTACTTTACTAAGTCTATGCAATGGAATGTCTAATTTATGCCTGTTTATCGTATTTATGTTATGATGATCATTTTTCGTTCTGAATTCACTAATGTTCTTTCTTACATACAAGACATTATCCAAAATGTATTACGAGTAAACAGGCAGTATACCGATGTCCTTAATTTTATTTCTAAGTGATATATTGGAGGCTAGTTGGTTAATTGCACGAATAGCTCGCTTCTGCAGCACGAAAATAGTGTTCATGTCCGCAGTGTTTCTCCACAACAGTTTGCCGTAAGACATAATACTGTGAAAGTAACTAAAATAAACTAATTTAGCAGTATATTCATCTGTCATTTGTCTATTTTTTCTAACTGCGAATGCTGCCGAACTAAGCCTATTCGCAAGCTTGGTGATATGGGGACCCCACTGTAGTTAAGAATCTAGTGTTATTCCTAGGAAAATTGTAGATTCCACTAGCTCCAGAGTTTCGCCATTTAATAGTACATTGGTTGAAACATGTGTTACATTAGGTAGAGTATATTTAATACATTTTTGTCTTCTTACTATTCAGTAATAAATTATCAACACTAAACCAATGTATCATCATTGAGAGAGACCTATTTACCTCATCGCAATTAATTTGTTGTCGCTTGTTTAATAATAAACGTATCATCAGCAAATAGGACTATCTCATGATTGTCTTTAGCGAGATATGGTAGATCATTTATATATATTAGAAATAGAAAAGGCCCCAAAATTTACCCTTATGGGACTCCCATTTCTATTTTAGTCCCGTTAGATCTTTTTTCATTTACCTCAACCCTTTGAGTTCTAATGTTTACATATGAAGTCAATAGGTTGAGAGCTGAGCCTTCTATACCATAATGGTAAAATTTCCTGACCAGTTTTTCATGCTCTACATAGTCAAAAGCTTTGGAAAGGTCACAAAATAAACCTAGCGCATCCCGTGACTCCTCCCATGCAACAAAAATAGAACTTAGTAAACTAAAACTTGTACGACCTAAGATAATGTCCTGGTTTTGATGATGGACCTGGATGGTGGTGATGCGAACAATGTAATAAAATATCTCAGTCCACAAAGTGTGTGTTTACTTAATTTGTCCTGGTCAGAATTTAGTCAACATTACATCCAGGCAGCGCCGGATCCAGGAGGGAGGGTTTGGGGGCTACAGCCCCAGTCCCCGCGAATTAAGGTGGCCCCATGTGTAAAGAAAACTTATTGTCAGATATTAAAAGTAATAAAAAAATATACCTAAGTATGGCAGCCGTACAGGATTAATGAAGTCAGTTGAATCAGATTTCAAAAACAAGGAAAATTATTGCAATAATTATTTATTATTTTTCATTATTAAATGTACGAGAAATTGTAAGACAAAAAGGCATTACATCTCAACCATTATATGCATAAAAATAATATAATTATCACAACCCTAACCATTGCTATTCATAATTTTTAAATTAATTTATTTTATAGGTACTTTTTGAAGTCTATTTTTTAAATTAATCACTTGTTTATTGGTTAATAAGTGGCTGTGAAGTGCATTCAGCTGCGGCATAGAAGGAATTCGATTTGAAGAGTTTAGGCTAGGGAATTTTGATGTGATGAAAGAAGAAAGAACTTTGAAGCTGTTACAATCGCAGTTCACTCGTCAAACGTACGGACAGCTCCCTCTCCTCCCGCTCCTCGTAACTGCAATGGCCTTTGCGTTGATGGGATCTTTTTCTCCTGGAAAAAATAATTATTGGGATCGTTATTAGAAGTTGTGCATCATCGTCATTCTGCAAACTTTCCTAAATTTGAACTACTTCTTAGCAGGGAAAAGTTCGAAGCTGCTCAAAATACAGTAGTATCAAAAGCCGTTGACAAGTTTGTAACTTTCTGAACTCATTTAAAAAAGGGCATCACAAAATTACCACTGCGCAGGCAGGGAAGCACTGACATAGGTGCATATTTTTATTAACATTTTACATTACTTTGATAAACAAAGGCAACTTGTTGAATAAATGGGTAGGTAGTAAGTAGATAAGGGTAGATAATCTACTTGTTTGTTTGGTAGTTTGTAAAAAGCTACTGAATTCTAAAATTATTTCTCGAGATCACTTAATTTCAATCACATAATTGTAAATTACCGGAAGGTAATGCTGAAATACTTCAGCAATACGTGAAAACTTATAAAAAATCATACAGTATAGTTATGGGCACGAAGAATATGCTATTATTTTGGTAATCAAAGTACAAGTAATTCAACTATTCTTTCTTGATCGACGTAACAAGTAACAGACAGGACGGGATAGTAAGTAAACTATAGCATTTAGTTTGATGATTTTCTATTCTCCACGGATCGTAATTTACACGGGTGAAACCGCGTGGCGCTGCTAGTAACAATATAATTACAAAAACACCCTCGTAAGTTTCGATCCCGTGGAAATATCGAGATGAAAACACACGTGTGATACGAGAATTTTAAGTATGTAGAGAAGATATAGTGACGACCAGGCTGGTGCAGTGGTGCAGGGCTAAGTGGAGCATGTTGCGGGGGTCACGGGTTCGAATCCCGCCTAGGTCATGGATGTTTGTCTATGTATCGTATAAATAAATAAATATGTTTTTTAAATATATTTATGGTAGGTAAAGGAGGGCCAACTAGCAGTCGGAGCCATTTTCATGACTACCGACGCCCATAGACATCCGTATTGAGGCTATACAGATGCGCCGCCCTCCTTTCTCCTCCCACCTCCATGTTGTGTACTAAGTATCTAAATAGAAGTCAAAAAACTAAATAGACAATGTTATATCGCAACAAGATGACAAGCATATCGCAAATGCAATCTCCCAGCGCCACTAAAATGTAGAGAAGATCACTGTACCAGAGATAAAACCAAAGACCAAAATACAGCAGCCAGATGTTGCAACTGTAACGAACATTGTACAGCGAATTACAGTAAATGTATGTCCTAAATATCTAAAGCAAAAGAAGACAAGTTCAATCAAGAAGTTCAATCAAAACGCAATAATCTCCAAAAATATCACCAAAGCACTAAATTCCTATAAATAAGGCTACAACTGGACAGGCAACGTTGCAAAGAAGTCCTCACAACGGTTAATATCGCCATTATTTGAAAGAGCTCAACGCATGAATAATCCACTTAGTCATTTTTAGAATAAACTGACACTATCTCAAGATAACGCTCCCAATGTAAATACACCTGGAATATTTCATATTTTATCACTAATTCAATTCTCCAAAAACAAGTTCTTATCGTGTGATAACCTAGTGGCCTAGATTCTCCGGATAATGAGTCATTTTGGACGTGGTTAACGTCTAATTTAAATTTTGTATATTGAAATGATGATGACCTGTAGCAAGCGCAGCGAATGCCGAATTATTATATTGTATCGGTTATCAAATACTAGCGGACGCCCGCAACTTCGTTACGTGAATCCGTTTTTTTACTGCAGTCGGTTGAAAAGTAGCCTGTAGCCATCCTCGCTAAATGGTCTAACTAAATTTTAAATCCGACCAGTAGTTCCAGACATTAGCGAGTTCAAAGAAACAAAAAAGCAAACTTTATATTATTAACAGATTAATTAATAACATAGAATTAAAATTTCCTGGTTAAACATTATAACGTTCAGTTAAACATTTCACCGGTACAGGCCAAGGAGTTGCTGTGTTAGTTACATCTACAATTTTACACTCTTTAATAAAATCTTGAATTAAGTCTTCCAAACCATACATTAGTCATAGGTATTAACAATCCATCAGTCACTTAATCAAAAATTTCAAGTGCAAGGATTGTAGAGTCATGAATTAACTAACTGTGCCCCGCGGTTTCATTTATAAGAAATCCATATAAACTTCGACACCCTATTTCACCCCCTTAGGGGTTTAATTTCAAATTTTTTTTCGTTTCATAGCTGATACCTACGTTATAACTTCTACCTGCATGCCAAATTTCAGCTTGATCTGTCCAGTAATTTGGGCTGTGCGTTGATAGATCACTAGTCACCTTTGAGTTTTATATACAGAGTTGATACAAGCGAGAGGCATTAAATGAAACCACATATTTAGTGTATTATTTTCAGGGTACACAACAAAACCAGATCAATCGGAGCAATAAATTAGCCACAGGAATTTTTCAAAGTTTTTTTCTCACTTCGTACACGCTGTATCGCAGTTGATCGCCGACTATGACCGACCGGGATCATTCACCCCGTACGAGGTTGCCGTTCGCTGTACGAGTCGATATAAAGCATGTTTATGATTTTTCGCTATTTAACTTGTTTGAAAAAAGTATTTTCGTATATTTGTCGTAAAGTTATTTTTAATAGTTTCGGATTAACTGTAGGCACTTATAGTATATGTGGTTTACTTTAATGTCTCTCGCTTGTATCAACCCTGTATATAGATGGTAAGGTGATTTACGAACATGTACTTCATAATAAGTATAACCTTTAGAACTACTTCTCTAGTTCATTATAATGACAAACATAAATCCTTCCTAATCTACACTTCCTAACATACTACTTACGTGTAACATCTATCAACTCAATGATATACATACACATAGATAGATATGCGTACTATGACTTTTTTATCGTCCCATCATTTTCCTTTTTATTTTAATATCAATTATAAGTATAAAACTACAAATAAAACAAAATTTAATTATTCTAATGCTAATTGGTATACACACAAATTGTATAACAAAAAACACAGGTAGGAACATAATATAATAATAATAAAATAGATAAAAAGAACTATAAATTATAAATATACTTGAAGTCATGTAAATATTTTTTTTATATGATAAGTCGAATTATAATCACAAAATACACAGTCAGAGTCAACCAAGGGCGGATCCAAGGGGGGGTTCATGGGGGTCATGACCCCCCCTAGGCTGTGTCTGTATGTCCGCGACAGGGTGGAAGAATCTTGAAATCAATAAATAAAATACTCTTCGATAGTTTAAATTTTTTTTTTATATTTCACTGGAATACTTTTAGAGAGGCGATGCAATGTGTCAGTGATGCGATGTGTAGAGAATAATGTATACGTCCTTATAGTTAAGGCCGCTGCGTTGGCCAGTTTTTGTTTTTTGAAAACCAAACATTTTTTGTTTACAATAACTTATGCATATTGCCAAGCTAGTTGCATAATATATAATATATATAATATAATATACAATAATATTATAATACATTAAAATGAGACTCACCAAAGAAAACTGTGTCACACAAATACGAAGAATTTGACGAATATTCACTTGCATATTCATAAAATTCATTATTCTTAATAAACATAGAACCAGGCATTTATTCCACTAAAAAAATATATATACATTCGAAAGAGAAATATCAAAAATCATGTCTACAAATATGGGACACTGTTAGTTAGGTTATATCTTTGAAATTGTAATTTTCACTTTTGATGTTATATTTTATTACACTACACAAATGTTGTTATATTTTGTTTACTAATAGAAAACTGTGATGCTGAAATGTATCCCAACATTAGAATATTTTTATCTATTCTTGCTACACTACCTGTTAGTATAGCTACGGTAGAAAGGTCCTTTTCTACTCTCAAGAGGCTCAAAACTTGACTTAGAGCGTCAATGGCAGAAGACCGCCTTACTGGGCTGGCACTTCTCCACGTTCACAAAAATCTACCCATTCAAGTGGAGGAGGTCACAAATCGTTTCGCGAGAAGACAGAAAAGAAAAATTGATTTTATTATTTAATAAAAACTAATTTAATTAATTAACTTACCCTTATTTCAATGTATACCTAATAACATTTTTGTTTTAAAACAATTACGTACACTAATAATAATAATAATATCCTCCTAGCCGATTTCGGCTACGGCGGTCGTCTCTATAGAGACGAGCCAGATGCGCAGGATATA
>LUGF01033129.1:34194-65249 GCA_001625245.1 Calycopis cecrops | reverse complement strand
CACAGTACTCACCGATGAACCGCACGTGAAAGATCTCGGCGGCCAGCCGGGTGGTGACCATCAGCGGCGGCGCGTCGCCGGCCAGCCGCGACAGCAGCAGGCGCTGCGCGCTCGCGTGCCGCACCTCCACCGAGCCGCGCCACACCCGCGTCTGCACACACAGTACTCACCGATGAACCGCACGTGAAAGATCTCGGCGGCCAGCCGGGTGGTGACCGGCAGCGGCGGCGCGTCGCCGGCCAGCCGCGACAGCAGCAGGCGCTGCGCGCTTGCGTGCCGCACCTCAACAGAGCCGCGCCACACCCAACGTCTATAAACAGTAATATAGTAACACAGAAAATATAGTACAGGCTATTTATTTAATTTGATATCCAAAACAAATTATAAAGAATAAAAAACAACACAGGTGTGATTTTATTAAACACAATGCTAGTAAATAGAGAATGAATCATTTAAATTTGACTTAAATACTTTTGACATACAAACAGTCTATATCTCACTGTGGCGGGCTTTATAGTCCAGACTATAAAACCAGCTGAGACGAGCGATGTTAAAACTTACATGCATTTGTAAAAACTCATGTAAAAACTTACGTACTACGTTTATAACCCGCTACGCAAACGTAGCAATACTACGTTCTCATTACTTTTACATCTACCCTACCAATGCAACGTAATAATGGCATATCGGCATAGCAAATTGTATAATCTCGCGTTGTCAATAGGGTATTTGACAATTTTTTGATTTTTTTTTATTTCATACTTTATGAATTGTTAAACACAACATTAAACATAAACGTTACATAAATATTTCCAGAAAATAATCAGTATTAACAACAAAAAATAATGTTAAAGTTTGAGATATTACACTCGCGCCTAAAACAGTGCAAACTGTCATGGCGGCGCAATATGATTAGATTGACGTGAAACGCAATTAAATAAAGTGTCAAACACTAGGCAATTCGGCTAGAGTTTACTTGTTGGTGACGTCATCTGAGTTTCAACCGATCACAAATCGTTTTTGACGTTGACAAATAATTGAGCTACTTTATTTCGCAATTTAAAAAAAAATGCATTATTTTGCATAAAATAGACATGCATATGGTTTATTATAATATTATCTAATAGGATGACAACAATTCGTAGCATATTTTTAATAGTGTAGAATACCCTATTAAGCTGTTTCACTTTAATCATGTTTACTTTCAAATACCTTAACACAGCCTCGTACTCCACTAGGCCGCCAGTCTGCGACGCGAGGATCAGCTTGGTGCCGTCGGCGCTCCACGTGAGAGCGCTCACGGCGTACAGGTTCGGCACTCGCAGCGGCGTCAGTTCCATCGTGCCGCCGTCTTTCATGTCGCCAATGAGACAACCGTCGAAAACCCCGAACGCTACCGTCTGAAGGGTGAAGCCTTCGTTACGTGGGGATAGACGCAGATATTTTATAGCTTCGGAGGCAAACGACAACGTCTTCACAGAAAGTCGACGCCGATAAACATTTGCAATAAAAGATTATAATATACAGTATCTAATAAAAACCCTGCTGTTCGTGCCCGGGACAATCAGAATCGGTGATCAATAGTAAAAATGCATCTCATATTACTAGGTACTGTTCAACTTAAAAACTATGAAATAAATACTAAGTCATTCATTCACAATATTATTGAATATCGTAAAATAAAATGATTAGGAGCCCTGCCTTCCGCGAAGCCCGGTCCGAAGAAACGCCATACCGAAGGCGGACGGCGCGCTTGACGGTCTGCTGGGCAGCGCCAGCGACGAACGAACATGAACGTTACTTGTCACGTGACAATCAGCAGTGTCGTAGTAGGTTGAACATGTTTTGTTATATCAATATTAAACAATGTTATAATTATAACTGCTACTTGGCCAATACTTGATTATATCTAAGACATTCAGTGATGACTGATGATATACCTAATTACTAATACCTATACGTACCTATATGTATACAGGGTTATTTTTTGGTCACCGGCCAAATTTTAAAATAAGGAAGTAAATATCATTCCAAGGGTGTGTTTTAAATTTTATGGTCTAATTGTAATATTTTGTTAAATAAAAATCGATTTTAAATGGTCCTTAAAAATACAGCGATCGTGGTTCATATGCGAAATGTATCGACTTCAAGGTCAGTGACGCCAGCCGAGCGACACTCGCAAGTTATATGCCACGCGGTGACCAAGAAATATGTTTATAACATGGGACAAAATAATTTTAACTAATAATTTTTTTACTCTTTTTTATTTCATAAATCGAATGTATTATTGATGCTGAACCAAACCTGAAAATTTGGCCGGTGACCAAAAAATAACCCTGTATATGGTTAAAGGGACCAACAGGGTTTATGTTACATACTGTGAAAATAAACAAACATGCAGAAGAAAGTGGTGCGGAACCAGAGGTCTCTAGTCTTTACCTGTCCTGACGGACTCAAGGAAGCCGTGATGAGGTCTCTCCGGTCGGGCGGCAGGTCGGGCTCGACGCTGCGCACGAGAGCGCCGCGCTGCGCCTCGTATATCGACACGCGGCCGTCGCACGAGCCCACCACCAGCTGGCGAAGCGTATTGCATAGAGTTACAATCACGACCAATAGTATACAAGGTTGATAAATAAAAAGCAAGAGGCATTTAATGAAACCACATATTTAGTGTATAATTTCCAGGTTAAACAACAAAAATCAGATCAATCGGAACAATAGTTTAGCCGCAGGAATTTTTAAAGTTTTTTCTCTCTTCGTACACGCTGTACTGTCAGCTGATAGCGAGTTTGGGCCGGCTGGGGTCATTCACCCGTACAAGGTTGCCGTTAGCTGTACGAACTCGTAAAAAAATAAAAAAATAAAGCATGATAACATTTTTTTCACTAATTTTATTTTAGTATCTTGTCATAATTTGGATTTTTGAAATTCCATATTATTGCTTTGATTCGTCAAAGACAGTTATTGTGACAGGGTACTAAAGTGTATACTGTATACATATTATTGTTCTTGACTGTACAATTAGTACGGAGGGCATAAATGCAAATCGCCAAAGAACAGCTCATCGGACAAACGAAGTTTATTCTGTCTTCTGGTTTATGGAAAACGTATATAGCTATAACGTATGTTGTGTTTCCTAATTAAAGGCGATGCGAGGTCGCTTTAAGGGGTATCCACATCGTGATCTAGAACTGAGCTAATGAAACCGCGCAAAATTTTTAATTTCGCAAGAAAAACCAAAAAAAATTCTCTTTAATGAAACTGGCATTGTCCGGAATGTTTTTTGAAGTCAATATGTTATGAAGCAATAAATATATTTTCAGTTTCATTTAATATAACATATTCGTTTCATCTAATGCTTAATGAGTAAACAGATGCGTCGTTCTCCTCCTTCTTTCACTGTGGGCCACACGAAACTTATACACCTCATGAAACGTGACAGCAGGAAAGCAGCAGTCGCTGCTTTCACACTTTTCTGGCCCGCTTGAATAGACTGTGAAAAGGTTCATCATGTAGTATTTCAAAACACGGAATGTGTTTTGATCAAAACACATTACTGTCTATTGAAAGTAATCAGTAGGCCAGTACGAAAACTTAAGTAATGAACCGTGTGTCTGAGTTCATACCCCATGTACATAGTACCTACCCATAGATGGTATACAGGGTTATTTTTTTGTCACCGGCCAAATTTTCAGGTTCGGTTCAGAATCAATAATACATTCGATTTACGAAATAAAAGAGAATAAAAAAATAATTAGATAAAATTACTTTGTCCCATATTATAAACATATTTATTGGTCAACACGTGGCATCTGACACGCGAGTGTTGCTCGGCCGGCGTCACTGACATTGAAGTCGACACATTTCGCGTATGAACAACAATCGATGTATTTTTAAGGACCATTTCTAACCGATTTTTATTTAACAAAATTTTACAATTAGACAATAAAATTTAAAACACATCCTTGGAACGATGATTACTTCTTTGTTATAAAATTTGGCCGGTGACCAAAAACTAACCCTGTATATTTATATATAGCCTCTCACTCCACCGTACGAGAAGCCTGATGCCCAACAGTGGAACGTTCAAAAGAGCGTAATCCGTAACTTAATACAAAAGTATATTTTGGATACTCACGTAAGGTGCAATCAGTACTATAGAGGTAGGAGGTAGATTGTAGCGCAAGAGCAGACGGCCGTTGATGTAGATAGTGCCGTCGATGTGGCCCGACACCAGCGTCGCCTCGCCGCCCCGCGCCAGCGACACGCAGCAGGACCCGGTAGACCATAGACTCGTGCTTTTGCTGGTTTTGCAGTCCAGCAGTCTATGGTATTAATAGTACATTATTACAATAAAAATAAAACACTATAAGCATGTACGATACCGGAGTAAAGTGACAGTTGTGCTGTAGCGTTTAATAGTAGTTAGTAGAATGCTAAAAACAGGAAGAAACACAATCATCGAGATGTTTGCTAATACTAATATTATAAAAAGGAAAGATTTAAATGTGTTTGAATGTGTGTATTTGTATGTAACGAATAGGCTCCGAAAGTACTGGACCTATTTCAAAAAAAATTTCACCATTTGAATACTACATTGTCAGAGATTAATATAGGTTTTTTTTTTATCCTGGGAAAATGCTTCATTATTATGGGAAAACGGGTAAACTTCTAAACGGCTGAACCGATTGGAATAAAATTTTATATGAGTATTTCGATGGCTTCCTGGATGCTTAAAAAATACAATTAGATCCGGTAGGTGGCGCTGCTGTCCTTGACCTTAGATTAAAATTTTGTAAGTGTATTTTCATTGTTCCACAGATATCTATAATATTAACTATACATATATAAAAATGAATGTTTGTCTGTATGTCCTTTCTAGAATCGTAATGCATAATGCATTTGAGAAAGTGATGTTTTTTAGTAAAGTTGTTCTGGATGCGCCCACGAAGGTTTCTAAGTTGGTACGACCAATTTTCGACAGATGGCGACAGTGTTTTTCCAATGGATTTTGTAAATTGCTATGATAGACCATGCTGACGTATCTGTTGGGTGTCAAGTGTTCTAAAAGTCTGGGTTATTTGTATTATAAGGGAGAAAACACATCGTAAAACGTTTTTGACGACTACTGAAGCTAATAGGTATGCACATAATTTTAAGCAGACATGTTTGTCTCCTATAGTGGCCCACGAGACAATTACAAGCCACACGAAACGAACAGTGTAGATCACTTTGAGATGGTTATGTGGACAAGAGGTACCTCCCGTGTTTATCGGCACAATCAGTATAATATACTAGCTCTTACTTTGCTTTGATATCCTGTAATACCTCGACTTACACTTCCCCAACTTACACAAATCGGGAATTAGATACCTACATGGTTTTAAATATCACTTCTTTATCTCGTCAAACGACTTGTTAATAACTTTTTAAGCTTAGAAAAATAACGAATATGTCGTTTAACGAGACAAAAATATCTAAATAACTATTAATGTCTTCTACTATTAAATCTCCATAAAAACTTTCGATCCTAATTGAAAAATTATTATTATTTTGTATAGATGGGTTTTGCATTTATTATACCCCAAATTAGACTTACGCGGTTACAGCTCGGTCCCACCTACTACGTAACCTCAGAGTACTACCGTAGTTGCACCAAAATAAAAAAACTTTATCCTACCGGACTTTCCCATCACTAGTTCCCGTGTAGAACCCTTGTTCAGCAACCACCAGATGTAGCGGCGCTCCGCTCAACGGGAACTTGTTGCATATCACCTTCTTCCCGCTCCAGTCGGCTCCGACTCGGTACACGAACACCATGTTGTCACTCTGTGCCACTCCCAGCAGTTCCGAGTTCTCACTGAACGCGAGGCCTAAAATGTATACAATGGCGTCAATATCTTTATCAGTACCCAATTAGGGCCTGTCCACATGCACACGGTGCGGCGCCGTCGCTGTATTCACAGACCACAGTGCCCACGGCGCCGTATTCACGGCGGGCACCGTGGCACGGTGCCGTCGTCGCCGTGGAATACATAGTATAATCAAATATAGACTCAATTTGTATGACAACTTGTAATACTTGACCATATCCATTTTATATGCAGTGATCAATTTTTTTTTCGTACGGTACGCAAATTGGTTATTACAATACGTATTGTATTAATGTTCAAATAAACATAAAGACTATGTTTACTTTATATTGACACATTGCGTCCACATTATTACAATCGTATAAAAAGTTACAAGTTACAGGTATTACAAGTTGTCATACGAAGAGTGATGAGTCTATATTTGATTATACTATGTATTCCACGGCGACGGCACCGTGCCACGGTGCCGTATACATGCCGTATACATGGCGACGGCGCCATACCGTGTGCATGTGGACAAGCCCTTAGGCTATTACAATTTTTTTTGTTTTTTTTTTTTGCGGGGAAATGCTTTACACACTGCCACCGGTCTTGGGTGAGATCCGATGGATGTGTGGGACTCGCGGCTTAGCCGAATACCCACTAAAACCCCGCAGGTGCCGTCACCCGCCTATATTGAGGTGCCCCGGATCTGTCAGCAACAGGGCACAGGCTATTACTATAGCTTCTGTAGATCACGTACACTATATAAGGGGGTCCTTTTAAGCGCGGGGCCTGTTGCAACTGCTACTTTCGCTAAGTGATTAATCCGACACTCATTTTTGTTTTTAAAGCTTATATTATACCTACAGAGTTAAGTCGACCTTGACTCTTTTAGAGGTTGTAGCTTGCATCATTTCTTATTAATTTTAATATGAAATACAATATACACGAAAACAATCCGATTTCCTTTAAAAATCCTTGTTTCTATTGCCTTATTTTTTAAGGTTTTTACCATCAGATAAACATATTTTGTTTGCTATTTTTGTGCAACGAATACGTTGCTTTGTTAATATTTTCGCTAAATCTCATTAATTAACTAAACTGGCTTATTATTTCCGGTGGTCCAGGAAGGTGGAAGACTGCATCTGAGCAACACATTTGTTTAACGTCGATTCGGATGTTTATGGGCGCTGCGCGCCGGTAGTTATCAAATATCTCAGACTGCTCATTTGTCCCCTTTGTATGAAGAAGTTAAAATAAATAGAATAGAATAGAATAGAATATAATATCTTTATTCCAAAAGCAAGACAACACAAAATATAAATAGAATAGATATGTATTACTTGAGAAATATATTTTGTTTTCATTTCATTCTTTGACTAGTAGTAGTTCAAATTGTAAGAAAATTTTACCGAAATCATACGTTCAATAAAAGAAATTATTAAAAACAGAAAAACACGACTACTATTTCCCGCTAGAGGTGGCCACACTAACAATCAATGGCAATGACGTCCGCTACTGTGACCATTAATTTTTGGGAAAACGCCGTTCCATTAATTTTTGGGAATGTATCAATCCGTGTCCCCGGGGAATTGCTAGAAAAATTTAAGCTTTCATATAAATACATTTATTATTTTATGGTTACCATATCAATCATGTAAATCAATCGGTCAGTGTGGGCGCACTATGTCGAAAGTCACTCTCACCATATTTCTGCCAAATTATACATACCTACATAATTTAAATCTTAATATAAAGTTTCAACTTCTCACTTACCGGTAATAGTATACGACTTCTTTCCCGCCGAAGGATCAGCTGGTTTCGTTGTGAACTTGTCGCGCCGCACACCATCGCGATCGTATAAAAATATTAGCCGGTCGCAAGTTGCCACTGCTAGCTTCACGTTATTTGGAGACCATCGTATGTCCGCGATAGGGCTGTCCTCACTCTGTTCCAAAAATAATTAACTCATTATTTGTTGAAAAGTTTGTAAGAGGTAGTGCTACGCTACATGCAAGCATGTAATGAATTGGGCCGGCATGAATGGGGATCTCTCGCTTACATGATACCGGCGTAAAATGACAGCTGTCCTGTTGTGTTTCGTAAGGTGTGTAATTATCCGGTGACCCATGGAGGGGGGACTAGGAAGGAGGACAACGAATCTTTATAACCTTTAAGTGATATGCGGTAGCCGTGAAAATGGCTGTAACTCTCGTTTGTCCTTTAAAAAAAAAGAAAGTAACTTTTATGATACATACTTAGTTAAATATTAAAGGAAAGTAGGTAGGTATTTAGTTATTTATAAATTAAATTAGGAAAATAGATTTTACTGATTAATCAAAAATTACAAATATTTAGTAAAACCTCTATTGATAAAATTGATTTCTAAAAATTGAAAATATTTATTCACACAAATCCCAAGTAATATATAATTAATCAAAATACAAAATTCTCTTTAATTTCCTTTTATTCAGAAGACAATGTAGTTATCATTTTCTCAATATTGAGATACGAGTTAGGAATCGCCACCTAGACCAGATTCAACTAAAGCTTTCTTAGTTTACTCTGCCTAGATTGATAAATTCATATCACAAATCACAATATTTAATCCAACCTCGAATACTCAACCTGAGCTTCTGTTGAGGTTTTAATCTACTTGAAACTTAACGCATTCTATAATTTATATACCTTATATTAATACGTAGAAACAATCTGGAATAAAATAAAAACAACAAAATATTCTATTACTAAACCTGAGCCTCTATTAAGGTTTTATTGTATTTAAATCGCATCTTTGATTTCCTTTTTGTTACTGATATTCCTTTGTATTATGTTTAAATTAAATATTATTTATTGAGTAAAAATTTAACTTCATTTATTGCAAAAGATATTACAACTTTGTTACAATGTCATTGCCATTCACTGATGTTTTGTATTTCGTTGCTTGGAAACCAGACACTTAGCGACGAAAGAATAATAATTAGAAACGAAGACTGATATTATTAGAAAATTTGAAATATTACTGAAAGATCAATTCCAGGGGATCCCATATATGTATTCCCCACTCCAAGATATATCTAAAGGTTCTGTACCCCTGTAATTGAAGTTTTGTATACCTATTATGCTGCGGCTACACGAACCACATACCCATTCTATTAACTAAATTAGATATCTACTACATAATATAACTTATGTAAGTTTCTTGTTTGGTAACTTTAAGGTCATCATAAATGGAATGAAGCTAACTCCGTTCGTGTAAATAGCCAATCAGGTCACTGGATGCATAACAGAAGTAATGTTATACTGTAGGCTCTCGACTTTTTAGGGAATAATTAAATGGCATGGAATTAATTTTACAATTAATTACAAAAGTAATTAATTATAACGAGGAAAACTAATTAATAGCAAAATATTTTATTTATGATTTATGCTGCGAGCAATGAATGCAAAAGATACACAATGTCAGAAAAAAGATGCGACACAAATAATTGTGTTCGATTGCCCATTTATTTATTTCTGATACGAGGGCTGCCTTTTAAGTTTTGTCGTTTGAAATAAGTATAGACAATATTATAGATTATTACCATTTATTGTTTTTCAAAGAATTCTCCGCGATATTTAATACACTTTTGCATGCGTTCGAACCAGTTATTAAAACATTTATTCCACTCCGAAGTGGGGGTAGTCAAAATCGCCAATTTGTATGCGTTCAACAGCTTCTTCGGGTGAGTTGAAACGTTGACCACGAAGGCTTTGCTTAATTTTGGGGAACGTAAAAAAATCGTTAGGGCTCAAGTCAGGGCTGTAAGGTGGGTGATCTAAAATTTCAATGTTTTGAGTGCTCAAAAACAACTTTGTTTGGCGAGCAGTGTGCGAACTTGCATTGTCATGGTGCAGAATCATACGGCGTGTTGAGTTGTTTTTCCGAAACTCTGTGATGACTTGTGGCAAACAAACCGTGGTATACCAGTCTGCGTTAACCGTTTTGCGATCCTCAAGTACAATAGTGGCGACGTGACCACCCTTTGCCACAAACGAGGCAATCATTTTTTTTGAAGTGCTCCGTGAGCGTATGACTTTGGTCGGTTTTGGCTCATCTTGAAAGACCCAGACAGTTGACTGCTGTTTGGATTCTGGATCGTAAGCATATATCCAAGACTCATCACCACTAACCATATCATAAACGTGTTTTGACTCTCCTCGGTTGAATCTCTGCAGAGTTTTGCGACACCATCTAACGCGGGCTGTTTTTTGGTCGTCGCTGAGCAAATGTGGTATCCAACGCGAGATCAACTTTCTTACACCAAGTTCTTCGTGCAGGATTTTTTGGATAGTAGTCCCTGAAATGCCCACGGATGCCTCTATTTCCCGGTATGTCACATGACGATCTTCGACGATTAGCTGCCGCACAGCGTCGACATTCTCTTACGTCATGGCGGTTTTTGGACGACCTACACGTGGCTTATCACTGAGGCTAGAGTGCCCACGTTGAAATTCTAAATACCAGCGTTCTACAGTCCTAAGACAAGGTGCTGCATCACTTAACACAGAAGTTATCTCCTCAAAGCACTGAAGTCGCGTTAATCCCCTTTGAAAGTTGTAGAAAATTATCGCACGCATATTTTCCTTTGATATTTCCATTTTTGCCACCGACTAATCACCTTTGAACCGACGCTACAATAAAACTATCCGAATAATCATAAAACATTCTTTTGTTTTCGAATTCTAAATTCAAAAAGATGAAAAAGACATACATATTTTTTTATACAGTCGAAGGAGGTTTGCAAACGACACTACTTAAAAGGCAGCCCTCGTATCTCATAGACATTCTCTGTCTACGTGATATCTATTGTTCTATTTGTATGTGTATCTATTTGTTTGTACGTATGAAATGACATATGTCAACTTGTTATTGTCATTGTCTTTTGCTTAGTGTTTTGATAGCATTTGATTCATAATGAACACTAGAGTGGCGAAATTGCTGCCTCTATGTGTCGTGCGCGTTCCCTATTTGCCGCAAATCAATTGTTGAAATACTTTTGATTTAATATTTATAAATATAAAGTAATGTTGCTATTATCAAAAAATTAAAAAGTCACAATACCATAGACACAAGATGCGTGACTGCGTCAGTCGCTAGACGTCAAAATAATATCTTTTCGGAAAGTCTACTGTATTTGTGTGGACGTTGAGAGGTTAGAATTATTTTTATCCGTTTAAATCCAAAGTGTTTATGAATATTTTGTTAATGTTATTCTTCTTTACCGTGTAAAATATTCAGTGGTTCGGTTATTTGCATTAAGTTTAATGCCACGGGTGTTTATCGACATAGTGGAGGTGATACCAAATGTGTGCTGAATAATTTTCTGAAACAGTTTTTATTTTGTTTCAGAACGTCATGCCTTTCGCACGATATGTAGAATCAGGGCGCGTAGCCCTGGTGGCGGATGGTGCCCTCAAGGGAAAATTGGTCAGTGTTGTCGATATCATTGACCAGACACGCGCGCTTGTTGATGGACCGGGCAGTGGTGTCGCGAGACAACAAATCCGACTCAACCAGCTGCACCTCACCAAATTCCGTCTGAAGTACCCATTCACAGCACCAACACGTGTTGTAAGGAAAGCTTGGACAGAAGCTAAGCTCAACGAAAAGTGGGCTGAAAGTCAGTGGGCCAAGAATCTTGAAAACAAAGAGAAGCGCGCACAAATGACAGACTATGATAGATTCAAACTAACTAGTGCCCGTGTCAAGAGGAATCGCGCAAGAACTGCAACTTTCAAGAGCCTCAAACTGAAGGCTGCGAGAAGTGGTGTGTTCGGGAAGAAGCAAATCCCTAAATCAAAGGCGAAAAAGCCACGCACCAAGAAAGCCGCGGCAAAGAAACCAGCAAAGAAGTAATTCATTTTTGTCTGAAAAACTAAGTGTATGTTATAGGGCCAATAAAGAATTACTTTTAAGCTATATATAGTGTTATGTTTTGCCAAACTTTTCTAACCTTTAAATTGCACATGAGGTGAGTTTTTGTATCAATTTTATGTTTAAATGTTGTTTCTTTACTCAATTTTTTTTATTTTTCAGGTTTGGATAGCAGCATGCTGTTGTTCCACAGAGACTCGTAAGTAGTACTTAATTTATAACTATATTTTACATTCAATATTGTGATTCATAATTAATTTAAATGATTATATAAATCAATCCATAATACATCTGAAAATGTGATATTTTTAATTGTGTAAACAATAAAGTTATCTAATTTTAGTTGTTACAGAAAAACAAAATAATTTATAAATATAAAATTGTTAAAATTAATATAGTAAGGCCCTGTTTATGGCTTAAGTTTGGGACTGAATACTACAAATAATAGTGGTTGCAAATGCACACTTCTAAATATTTGTTTCAAAAATTAATTTCCACATCCATAAAGTATCTGATATGATGATTTTATATGTCTCGTTCGTATGACCTAATGATTTTAAACTTACCAATTAAACTGATATTATAATATACTCTTTTCTTTTTTTATTTATTCCTTTTTCAATGAGAATTAATCCTATCATATTTTTTCCTTTAGCTGACTCCGAATTAAGCTAAATAACAATTTAACAAAAACTGCAAGAATTATTAAAATCGAAATTCTCTTAAAACAACCATACAATACTTAATCTATCGATAGAAAGTTGAAGTAAACCACATCAATACGGATTATTCAAGACTTATTAAAAAGTAAGTTATTGTATCATTAAATATTTTGAACCTAAATTAAACACATTCTAGTGGCTAGCTGTGAACCCTGGAGTATTTCAAATGATGATTTTAATGTCTCGTTCGTATGACTTTATGATTACAAAATTACCGATAAAACTGAAAATATTTTATCACTGTACTTAATTTGTGTATTTATTTTTACCTTAGAAATTAATCTTTATTTCCATTTTCAGGGTGAATATTGACCTAAATTTGCCTTTACTTGGCTAACAATTTAACATGAAGTTTGACAAGGATTGAAATAAAAAAATACATCATAATATTTAAGCAAAACTAGTGTTGAATAAGCAAGACTGAAAAATTAAGAGTTGATATTCAACTTAATAAAATGTAAGTTTTTGTATGACCTAAAAAAAAAGTTATGTCCTATCTTGTTCAGAAATCTAACTTTTAAATTGCCTAGCCAAACCAATTCTGTTAGTGTTCAATGATGATTTTATATTATGTCTCGTTCGTATGACTTGATGATTATAAACTTACCGATTAAACTGAAATATTTTATCATATTATTTAGTATATTTTATTTTAGCTTGATAAATGACTTTATTTGTTTCTTTCAGAATATTTAATACCTCCGATACAGAACACGTGTTCACGGCCTTGTTTTGAAGCGTCTTAGAACGGTTGCGGTACCATAGCGATTAACCTTCAATATGAATATAGAATCATAGATGTCCCAGTGAACAAATGTAAGTAAATAAAACTATTTTTATTTTTATTAATATAGGAGGGCGAAATAAACAATTGTCTTCTGATGACTACTCATGTCCATAAACATCGCCATAACGAATGTATCGCCCTCCTTACTCCTCTATAGACCACTGGAAACAAACTGCAAAATGTGCAGCACACATGTCATTTTTTATGTAAGTGAGACAGGTGTAACTACACGGTGGTAAGTCAGTAAAATGGTCAGAGGAGAGTCCACACTAAAATAAAGTTTTTTTATGTTCAAATTCCCTATCCGAGTTTGCGACGAGCCACAGAAGCCAGAGGTGGTACCTTTTAATTGTACAAGGCTGAGTCTGCTATGTAGAATATTGTAATATCCAATAAAATTTTATTAAAATACACTTTCATATCCCAATGTTGCATACATTTTGCACAGTATGTATCACAGAGATCAAAGTAGACATTCCCATCTTTCTACACTGCAGTGGCCCTCACTGATGTTTGATTGTAAATATGTGATGACAATCATTACAGTAATTAACAGTTGTTCAGTACCTATTCTAAATATTGCAATATATAAATGATACCCTACCAAAGCCGATGTGTGCGCACAGATATTACTGGCATGCTTGACTCTGGTTAGGAACATTAACACATTCTGTGTAAGATTTGCATTTGCTATAGATGCATTTCCAAGGGTTGAATGTTACATTGATATTTTTAACTTTTTTTATTGAATAATATTTAACAGCTTGATTATTTCTAATATTAAAAATTTTCTGTTGCAGATATATGTGCTATTTCCAAATTGCGGTCAAAAATTCTCAAGAAAAATGGTAAGTAACAAAGAACAATAATTTAATATATTATTTTTATTAAATTTATAATATTTTATTATTTTGAATAGTTTATAGGACATATTATTATATGGTCAATGTATGAAACGCTATCAATAAAGTGTTTTGTCATTTTTAGGGTTCCATACTAAAAACGAAAAAACAGAACCCTAATAGGATTACTTTATTGGCCTCTGTCACCAGTTTTCTCATGAACACTTAAAAGAATTGAGCTGAAATTCATTCCAAAGAATAAAAGAAATCATACTTCTGCATGCAATACAATCAAAAGAAACAGATGCTTATGTGCATATTATTTCAGATCTCAATTTATTAACATATTCATTAAACTTAAAAAATTGATCCTTTCACAAGACCCTAACAAAGCCGATGTGTGTACAGATTTTACTGGCATGCTTGACGATTAGGAACAATAACACATTCTGTGTAAGATATGCAGTTTTCATGGCTGTATATCCAAGGGTTGAATGTCACAGTGTTACATGCAAACTTATATCCCAACTTTTTTCATTAAATACGTTAGTTTAATTTTTCCTGTTTTTGTTTCTAGATAGCGATTGTCTCAGCTATCTTGGAAAGTCAAAATATCAAAAGGTTGGTATAAATGTAATTTAATTTTAAAGAAAATATATATTTTTTTAAATGATGTCATAAGTATCGCCCCTAGCTGTATTTTGATGATTGATAGTTACTGATAATGCACCCCCAACTGAATAAAATGGTGAAGGCTATTACAACCTTTTTATGCATTATGTCAGCCTTAATAAGAACAATTTACAGCAAATAAAGAGGTAATTGATGTTTACACTTTATTACGAATACCCTCGATATTCCTTCTTGATCTATGTTTCTTATTTTACTTGACTAATATTTAAAAAAAAATATCTTTCCATAAACATATCAACCAGCTTAATCGGACAATGGGAAGCTGAATTTGTTTTTATTTTTCCTAAAAACCTGTGTTTTTGATATTACAACTTTATTCTGTTGTGGTGCAATAAAATTTATTTACATGCAAACCTTAAAAAAAATCTCTTTAAATCAATATTTTCTGTTTTTATTTCTAGGTAGCAAATGTGTCACATCCATGGTTCTCACAATACGAAAAGTCAAAGGTTTGTATTACAATATAATTCAAATGTAAGAAAAAATTTTATTTCTAAATGATGTCATTAGTATCGCCCCTAGCTGTATTTTGATGATTGATAGTTACTGATAATGTATATTTTTTATATGCAAATCATAAAATAATAAACTTCTTTAAAAAAAGTCTACATTACTTTTATTGTTTTACTAAAAAACTAATAACTGTAATTGTTTTAGACATAATAGGAAAACCGGTGTGTAGAAGACTAAAGGAAGAATATAGTATATAAAGATAATAATTCTAACCAATATTATTATTGTACAACAGAGCCTTCTACAAAATAAGTGAGTATAACTTAATTATCAATGTATAATATTATACTACTATTAATTCAAGAAATACAAAAACAATGTACAGTAGTTCATCAATGTACAATGTATCCTAAAATTATGAAGTAAAACAATTTCTAGGAATTGTGATATATGGCACTTGATTATCTCTGTTGGATGTGGTAATGGGATACCATTAGGGAAATGGCATGAAGATGTGTTTGGTGATTAACATAAATAAATAAGAAAAAAAATGTATGATACATTTTTATTTTATTTTTTATGGTATATGGCAAACAAGCAGTCGGAGCCATTTTCATGACTACCCACGCCTATAGACATCCGCATAGAGACTATATAGATGCGCTCCCTGCTTTTACATCCCATCATCTCCATGGACCACCGGCTACTTACACAACACAGGAAATGCGACAGCATAGCTGTCATTTTATGCTGATCTCGTTACGTGAGAGGTACCACTCCGGTTGTGCTGGGGTTTGTGTTTCTTATTTAACACCCTGGGTACCAGATATAGTCTGCCAAACTTATTTTATCTTTAGTTTCATTATGATGATTATGATATCGCCCCAGTCTGAACAAACCTGTTGATTGATATTTTTTCTGATAATTAAAATTCTAATATTATGTTTCAATATAGGTTTTATGCTCATTCTTACACAAAATCTTACAAGTGTTAATTTTTTAGGTACCATTGGAAATATCTACTGAAAATAAAAAATAGTATAGCAGTGTTTCAAGAATTTCATAATTAATGTTAAAAGCAACAAATGTGAGTAACAGATATTGTGCTTTTAAATAACAAGGTTGATAAAAGCGAGAGGCATTAAATGAAACCACATATTTAGAGTATCATTTCCAGGCTACACAATTATAAACAGATCAATCAATAGTATAGCCACAGGAATTTTTTTAAGTTATTTCTCACTATGTACACGCTGTATCGCAGCTGATCGCCGACTATGGCCAGCCAGGGTCATTCACCCCGTGCCGCGTAGCCGCTCGGTACAAAGAGTGATAACATTTTTTCGCTACTTAACTTGTTTGAAAAAAGTATTTTCGTATACTTGTCGTAAACTTTCTCTCAATAGTTTCGGATGGATTAACTGTAGGCACTTATAGTATATGTGGTTTAATATAGTGCCTCTCACCTTATCAACCTTGTATATACCTACCTTGTAAACAGGGTTGCTAAGAGTGAGAGGCATTAAATGATAAACAAGGAGTTAATAAGTTAACTTGATGATAATTTATCAGTAAAATTAATGATATATTTGTGTACATGAACATTCAATGTAATTAATCCTATAATGATGATTATGATATCGCCCCAGTCTGAAATAAACTGTTGATTGATACTTTTTCTGATAACAAAATATTTAACATGTAATACAGGTGATTACTAGAAGTCATCAATAATAATGTATCCTTTATTTTTCAGAATACCTTAATTTGAAGCAAATTAAATTCTTAATGTCTAAAGAGAAAAGCTGCAAGCAGATTAAAGGTAAAAATGTTACTAAACTATTTAATATTCCACAAACAAATAGGTTATTAGATAATGTTATTGATGTTTTATACAAACATACATAAGATTATCATATTTTAATAGACTAGACAAGTTTTCCAAATCACTCCAGAATGTTTAGCAGTGATCAAGGCACTTATACAATTTTTTGTTTTTTAATCTGATAAGCATTTGTCTCAAATTTTCAAATTAAAGATTCTTAATTTATAAAACCCGCGAAAACGCTTCTATAAGCAAAATGGCCTACCCTATTCATTTCAAAGAATAAAAGAAATCGTACTTCTGCATGCAATACAATCAAAAGAAACAGATGTTTATGTCCATATTATTTCAGATCTCAATTTATTAACATATTCATAAAACTTAAAAAAGTTGATCCTTTCACAAGACCCTAACAAAGCCGATGTGTGTACAGATTTTACTGGCATGCTTGACTCTGATTAGGAACAATAACACATTCTGTGTAAGATATGCAGTTTTCATGGCTGTATATCCAAGGGTTGAATGTCACAGTGTTACAAGCAAACTTATATCCCAACTTTTTTCATTAAATATATTAGTTTAATTTTCCTGTTTTTCTTTCTAGATTGCGATTGTCTCAGCTATGGATCTTGGAAAGTCAATATATCAATAGGTTGGTATAAATGTAATTTAATTTTAAAGAAAATATATAATTTTTTAAATGATGTCATAAGTATCGCCCCTAGCTGTATTTTGATGATTGATAGTTACTGATAACGCACCCCCAACTGAATAAAGTGGTGAAGGCTATTACAACCTTTTTCGAGTTTATGCATTTTAATAATCTAGAAGGACAAATAACTAACTAAAAACTAACTCTCCTGGGGCAGTAAACCGAAGTGAAAGGTCAAATACATCTCCTAAATTTTTTTTCATCTCTTTATTTCTTAATTTGGTGAATATATAAGAATGAAATCTTTATTCGCTGGAGAACATAAAAAAGATTTCTTGCATATGAACACCCCGAAACATGTGTTTACATAAGGAACAAAATATGTCACACTTAGCAGCAATGGCTGTTCAATTATTATATATTCACATTAAATTAATAATTTCGGTTAATAAATAAAAATATATAATATACGGTTGTCACATTACCTCACACACATAAGCAACCTTATGTCGAATTATGTTGGTGAATGGTCTTATGACAGGCTTATTATGAACAATTTACAGCAAATAAAGAGGTAATTGATGTTAACCAACATAATATTCAAACCCACACATACGGATCGCCGTGTGAGTAGCATATATATAATGTTAGTATATTCTATAGTCAAACCCACTATGATCCACATACTGAATTGATTTCGTTTGGGACCAGTGTTTTAGAGACGTTTTTAAAAATTTACAGAAAATTAATTACTATACAAAAATCAAAACTTTAAATGCACGATTATAAAGAATATGCTCTAGTTTATTGGTAAGTTATTATTATATAAAATTTAATAAGGTATATCGTCGAAATATACATTTAAAGTTTGACTAAATTTCACATTTTTTGAATTTTAATTTGTCATAGATAAGATACCAAAACCAATTTTTTTTTCTACTAACTATTCTCTCAAGGATCTTATCAAGTGGTTATTATTTTTTGTTAATTATATATTTCAGTGCTTTTATGATATTTTGAGCTTCGAAACTGACGCTAAATGGGAAATTAACAAACCTCTAATAAGTAATCATGATAGAATATGTACATACTAAATTAATTGAAATATTTTTTCTACTCATTATTTAGACAAGAAAATGTCCTACAATCATTAGTATGTCACATACAATATAAGATAAGTGGTTCATGTTTTTAAGGTGTTTAAAAAGTGCTGTTTTCAAGGCAAATTGCGTTGGAAGGCGTAAACGCTCTTAACTAATATTTAAAAAAAATATCTTTCCATAGACACCTCAACTAGCTTAATCGGACAATGGGAATCTAAATTTGTTTTTATTTTTCCTAAAAACCTGTGTTTTTGATATTACAACTTTATTTTGTTGTGGGTGCGATAAAATTTATTTACATGCAAATCTTTAAAAAAATCCCTTTAAATTAATATTTTCACTGTTTTTATTTCTAGGTAGCAAATGTGTCACATCCATGACTCTCAGAATACGAAAAGTCAAAAGGTTTGTACTACAATATAATTCAAGTATAAGAAAAAAAATAATTTCTAAATGATGTCATTAGTGCGATTAGCTGTATTTTGATGATTGATAGTTACTGATAATGTATATTTTTTTATATGCAAATCATAAAATAATGAACCTCTTTAAAATTATTTTTCTCTTTTCAGGACTTATATTCCTACCACCTTATAGGCTATGATTTCGTTGTCAATAATTCAAATCTTTTTCTAACATGCTACAATATGAAATTCTTATAAAAAAGCAATTACAGGTGAGATATTTTTAATAAATTTGCAATAATTGTTGTATGGTATAGTCATAACCCACTTGTTCGTTTTTTTATTGTAAATTGAAGAAGGAAAACAAAATTTCAATGTTACAAAATGCGAGTCTCGATAGTGAATTAAATGATGATTCTGATATACCCCTAGTTCCAGTCTGAATCAAAGCTGTTGATTGATTTTTTCTGATAATTTAAATTTTAAAATTTCTCCATTGCTTTTATTATTTTACTAAAAAACTAATAACTGAAATTGTTTTAGACACAATAGGAAAACCGGTGTGTAGAAGACTAAAGGAAGAATATATAAAGATAATAATTCTAACCAATATTATTATTGTACAACAGAGCCTTCTACAAAATAAGTGAGTACAACTTAATTATCAATGTATAATATTATACTACTATTAATTCAAGAAATGCAAAAACAATGTACAGTAGTTCATCAATGTACAATGTATCCTAAAAATAAGAAGTAAAACATTTTCTAGAAATTGTGATATGTGGCACTTGATTATCTCTGTTGGATGTGGTAATGGGATACCATTAGGGAAATGGCATGAAGATGTGTTTGGTGATTAACATAAATAAATAAGAAAAAAATGTATGATACATTTTTATTTTATTTTTTATGGCAAACAAGCAGTCGGAGCCATTTTCATGACTACCGACGCCTATAGACATCTGCATAGAGACTATAGATGCGCTCCCTGCTTTTACATCCCACCATCTCCATGGGCCACCGGCTACTTACACAACACAGGAAATGCGACGCGGCGCGGCGGCAGCGTGCCTATAAATAGCGCGTCGGAGGCCGCGGATTTCCTTATAGCACATTGAATTTAGCAGCGATCGGACGCGTTATCGGAGTTTTGTAGCGAGGAAAATAACAATACTTAATAAAAAAAACGTGCTTTTCAGCGCGACAACGTATCAGTAATTAGGTAATTTACAGTAAGTAGGTAATTTATAAAATATATTCCAAAGATAAGGAAAGGGGAATTGTTTTAAGTACTCCAAAAACGCGTGCGGGCTACGGGCAGTAAATGAATAAATCAAATCTACTGGATTGATTTTATCATTTTTTCAGTGAGTTACATATTTTAAACCCGTGCAAAGCCGGAGCGGGCCGCTATGTTTTTTTATAAACAACGTTCACAGTTTTTCTGTAGCGTATTTAGTATATCAGCATTGCACCCGTGCGAAGCCGGGGCGGGTCGCTAGTTAGATATAAACTTTAAATTTTATTGATGTTTTATACAAACATTATCACATTTTAATAGTTTTCCAAATCACTCCAGAATGTTTAGCAGTGATCAAGGAACTTATACAATTTTTTGTTTTTAATTTTGATAAGTATTTGTCTCAAATTTTCAAATTAAAGATTCATAATTTATAAAACCCGCGAAAACGCTTCTATAAGCAAAATGGCGTCTTGTGTTGATTATTTACAAATTATTTCACTACATAATGACTTAAAAATCATATTAATTAAATTCATTACGATTTTATTAAAATACTGTCAAATTTAATGACAAATACAACAAGTGTTCAATTTGCGCCGGTCTCGTGTAAGCGAGAGGTACCCGGTCGTGCCGGCTCAATTCGGCTGCATGCAAGGATGCACTTTGGCCTCCTTACAATTATTATAACTCTTCTGTAGAAGTTCTTCTGAGTTTGGTAGGCGTAATCTTAATGATTCCATGAATATTATTAAAATATAAAATTGCATGATATATTCCAGGCTGTAATCTATATCTATGCCAAATTCAGATTATTCGGGTTCAGATGATTTGAAAGAATTGTGTGAAAGAGTAATAAAAACAAAGTTATTTTAATTTTTTTAATGATGAAACAATAGTTATCCCTGTCTTACAATTATTATGGGGAGTATATGGTATGGTAACAACTGATAAAGAATCTGAATGGTATCTAAATACAATTTAAATTGAACTTATAGGACTAACAAGTAAACTTTGTTTCTAGGAAGAAATGTGGCGATTTATAATTCTGCATATGAAGTCTTGGGCTGCAGCAATTTCTGTAAAAACATAAGAGGTGAGTTAAGTAATTGATTAAATTATAATTAAATATTTTTATGATGAAAAAAATAGTTATCCCTGTCTCACAACACCATGGGGAGAATAATGGTATGGTAACAACTGATTATTATTTTTTTCAAATTAGTATGAAATTATAAACCTTATACCTTAGTAACATGATTTCTTTTGTTTCAGGTTTTAAAAAAAGATGGCTTTGGATACAATTTGCCGATAATTATTTCATCTATCATTTCTACCAATAATTATTGATGTTTTAATGAAAACTATTCTAATACAGGTGACTTGATTTTTTTTATTATTAACATTTTAGCTTGGCATTTTCACTAGGTTATTTATTCAAATTATCAAAGTAATGAATGTGTTCAAATTACAAATTATCTTGTTAATATGATGAAAACAAAGTTATCCCTGTCTCACAAAGCCATGGGGAAAATATGGTATGGTAACAACTGAAGATACAAAATATTATAATTTGAAATGCAGTAAATTACCTAAATTAAAACTCGATTTTTCTTTTTACAGTTAAATGAATGATGGCATTGGATATCAAAATATAACACAGGTAAGAATACAAACTAATAAATATTACTTTACTTATTTAGTTTAATGATGATTTATTTGACAAGCATATATCTAGATTTTTTTGAAGACAAATGAAATCTGACTAAAATTTACTTAATTTTTTACACATAATCTATTGTACTATGCATATTAAAGCTATTTTTCTTTAATTTTAGGTACCTGCACTCCCGTAACAGATTGGGATTTCATGGAATTATTTATTTATTTACATTGAATATGTCACAGGTGAGAAAACCAAGTAATCATAATTAAAACACATATATTATTACCTAAATGATGATTTATTTGACAAGCATATATCTAGAATTTTTTGAAAATAACTTAAAACTGACCACTATTTACTTAATAACTAAATTTTATTACCTGTTATTTCATATATTTACGCAAATTTTTCTGTGATTTCAGGTACATGATAAAAGAAAAAAAAGGATTGTAGAAGTGACGATGCATACTTGAATATCAAACTAAGAAACTAGCAATGAATATATAGTCTAATAAATTTTTAAAAATAATATTATTTTTCTTTAAAGCTACAGCCGCAATCATCATCTTCCGCTATCCTTATTCCAAAGGTGGCAATCATCCTTCCATCGCTTGTTGTACCACCATTGGATGGTTGGGTGGGCCAAATAACATGTCATTTGTTGCTAAGATTCTAGCTTATAACATATTACCAGTTTATTGTGCAGACAATGGCAATGCAACATCCCAAGAGTCATAATGAGGTTTAGAATAGAGAATTCACTAAATGAAACCCGCAAATCAGATGGGGTTATTAAATAATGGGATGACATAATACCCCAAATAAAAGTGAAAATTCAGTAAGCCAAATGTCAATAAAATTTATATTATGTGAGGAGTGCCATGCTGCTTTGCAACAGAATTAGGTCGGCTCTACCAGGGTGCTACCTTGCTCGCGCAGAGCTGTGTCGCGTTGTGAGCCCATCGAGGTAGAAGTCCATCGTAAGAACACAACTGGGGGTTAACGTGGTGCGAAAAAAAGAGGGCTGCCTAGCCGAATTTCAACTACGTTTTCAATCTCCATAGAGAATAGCCAGATGCGTAGAACATATTACAGTGTCCGACACGATCGAAGAGTAATCAGGTACAGAACCGTTGGCTTGACGTGCTCTCCGAGGCACGGGGGTAACACTGCCAACTTCATGCCTTGACATTGTTATCGGGAATTCAAAAATCCCAATATCAATTTTTGCTTCTATCTGGGACCTCGTGTATTGTTCACTAGATCTCTAGGCAGTCACTTCAGTGTAATGTACATTTACCCAATAAAAGATGTATTTTCCTTGCCTAGTAATTCTTACTTCATTTTTAGGATTCAATACTTTATTATATATTATTCCGTACCAAGAGCGTCGTCAGTCGAAGGTCCAATAGCTGTTCCTTTGAAGTTAAGTACTTTACTAAATTCCGTCATGTCAATACAAACGTTATAGATCACGTTTATCTCGGAAAAGCTTGAAGGATCAAGCTGAAATTTCCGAGGTATACAGCTCTTGAAACACTGGAAGCAGTAGTCCTAGAAGTGGAGTACTTATTTGAGAGAAACTGAAAAAAATACAACACCTATGTTCTATTCTTCAAGATTATATCAAAATGGCAGTCCACTAGACTACTATATAGCTCCTATACTTCGTTGAATAGCCCCGAAGTATAAAAGGCGTGTCCACACACTGACAATCTTGCGAAGAATCTTCAAGTCCATTGAGTCAGGTGCAAAAACCGATAACAAAATATAGATGTCGCCCGAGCCGAGCTAAAGGACTAAGACGAAGCGCTTATCCACTAGTCAGCGCCTAGCCTCGGTCAACTTCGCGAGTAGTGTAGCGGAGCCTTTAGCTTTATTGACAGATGAAAAGGTACTTCTTGAAACAAGATTCTAAACCAAAGTGTCACAATTTATTTTTGTATTAGGCTGACCCCACATCGTAGTCACGACTGTTTTAAGACAGACTTGCCTCACATAAACAAGTCTGTCTTGAAACCAAAATGAGACCGTTTTGTCTATGACGCGACGCACACCTCGAACGAAACAGTTTTGTCTACTACGCTATATTATAGGGTTGCCCTCTGACGGCGGCGGCCGAGTCGAGCCCCATCAATATGGGGCTGTCATTGGGGTCCGGTAAATACCGGGGGGGGAGTCGTGTCGACCATTGTGGCAGACGAGCAACAACAACGTGACGACCTGTATTAAAATCCTACGGACAGGAACCCCACCACGGCGACTTGGACGTAGAGGGGAAAGCGTAGGATGGGGAAGCGATGTGGGGATGGGTAGGCTCTGAAAAAGCACACAGCACACAGAAATAAAAGAAAAAGCAGCTGGCAGCTAGGCTGGCCTCGTGACACATTTCCTGCATCTGTAATAACTCTCACTTATTACCTAGCAGGAAGAGGAATCCAGCGGGAAAAAGAAGGAGTCAAGAGGGAGAAAGAAGGAGTGTGGAGTCTCACTCACCAGACAACCGCCCGACCTGCGCTTAACGCAGTCCGGTCGGCCAGTCAGTGAGTGAGATGCGAGAGGCAGAGACCTGTAGGACTCAGCCGGCACGAACCGCAGCCCTACATCTGCGCCAGCCCGCGCCGTAGTGTTCATTTGCTGAACGCTCGGACGACACTAGAAGGGAGGGGGTATCTCGCTAGTCTGTTTTGTCGTTGATGTGCGCGCCCGCATATAATTTAAAAGGGAAGCCGACAGTCGTTAGTCAGACTTGTCTTCGTGCGATTTAGACAATTTTGTCTATGAGACGTTTTGTTTCAAGTCTGCGCATTTTCATATATTTTGTAAAGCGATAGTCTGTCTTAAGACAGTCGTGACTACAATGTGCGGTCAGCCTTAATGTATAAAAGATGTTCAAAATACTATTTGGGTCCGGTTAATTTGGGTGGGTCCCTGGGTGGACCATTCATTGGTTCAACTTCGCTATAGTCATGAGGATAGGCACTGTGAGGCAGAGTGTGGCTTTCGTCCAACCCTGACTCTGTCCTGTAAGATACCTAACCAAACCTTAAAAACTACATTATCTAGGTACTAACTACATTCTACTTAATATTCGCCCCAAATCAAAAATAAAGAATCATAGACACAATAAAAACGTCGGACATGGACTATCACAGCTGCAGTTTCATAGCTGAATTTATTAATGTAAAGTGTCTAATTACTAATATGATATTATAGATGGGGTCATCATTTTTTTTATAGTCACTACATCTATGTAGTATAGTCTATAGAAGACTCGAAGTGTTAATTTTTTCCGGATACATACCTTCAGAATTCAGATGTATCATGTATGTTGCTATAGTGCTCAAACTTTTTAGATGGAAAAAGAAAATCCCGCACGTATTAGGTACATATAGCCCCCGGCTGGCAACACCTACGACTATAGTAGGGGACAAAGAGAGGATACGAGGCCCGATTTCCGAACGATATTATAGTTTTTTTTATACTAAAAGAGAGCTAACGAGCAGTCGGAGCCATTTCCATGACTACCGACGCCCATCGCCATCCGTAAAGAGGTTATACATGTGATGCCCTTCTTCCTCCTCGCTCCGTGGGCCACCGGCAACTTACGACTCGTGACAGCTCAGTTATCACTTTACGCTGGTTTTGTGTAGCTCCCCGGTAGTGCCGGCGCAATTCTGCTACATGCATGCATGCAGCGTGACACTGCCTCTTAGTCACTAATTAGGAAAGCTACTGTATTAAATAATGCGGAATCTAGTTAAAATAATATGATATTACATTAAATGTGCGGTGGGAACTATTTCTATCATTATTCACAATATATTTTATCATTGCACCAACCGCAAAAAGTGATAATGATTCTCATATAAACCTATACATCGGTGTGGGGACACAATTTAACATTAAATTGCAAGTTGTAAGTTTGGAAAATGGGTTATGTAATAGTTACCGAGTCTGATTCGACGACAGGAGAAACTACGTGCCAAATTAAGGTAAATACGGAAATTTTAACTTAAAAATATCGTCTATTGATTGACAGATTATAATCCTAATCGCAACTTATTTTATGTATGTAATCTAAGAATCGCACATTTTTATATGATGGCCATTTAGTCCGGGGAACGTTGCAAACGCTTGTAAAACTATTTTTCAAATAATCATAAAATATGTTTGAGGTAACTTGAAATTTTTACAATATTATATTAATTACACTTAAAAATAAATATTCTAAAAGCTTCAAGACTTTAAGTCTTCAGTGAGTGCGTCCTACCTGTTATGACATACGGAGCTGAGACGTGGACGACTGGGGGACTGGTCCAATAAAATTAAAGGTCGCTCTGCGAGTTATGGAGAGGGCTATGCTCGGAGTATATTTGAAGGATCACATCCGAAATGATATAATCAGACAAAGACAGCCCAAGCAAGCGTAGCGTAGGACGTTCTGCAGCTAGATGGAGTGACGACATTCGTAAAGTGGCAGGCCAAGGAGAGCTGAAGGCCGAGCTCAGTAGCGTGCATTCGGCCTGTCCAGTTGTGGACGGAAATAGGCTGACGATGATGAAAAGCGAGGTCAGGTGATCGAGAAACGACCGGTCATGGGAGAGAAAACATTTCAAACATTTTCGTTCGTCGTTCGTCGTGTTGGCGCCGCGCCGATTGAGAGGAGAGCCGAGGAGATTTTTTTTTATAGTGTAGGAGGCAAACGAGCAGTTAAGTCACCTGATGTAATGTGATCACCAACGCCCACAGACATCCGTAACACCAGAGAACTAACAGATGCGTTGCCGACCTTTGAGGAAAGAACAAGCTCTTTTCTTGAAGATCCATAGGTCGTAACGTATTTGAAAAAAAAATACATTTTGATGGGTCCTGGGAATCGAACCCGGGGCCTCAGTACGACTAAAGAAATTTTCTACTTACCACCAATAAGGCAAACCAAATTTTTAATAAAACATTTTTCCTACAGGGTCTGATTGCACCAACAATCACGCATTTGGAGAATCATTTTTCAGAACTACATTTATCATATGACAATCATAAAGAATACTTTGAGGTTGATGTACAAGGCGTTCTTATTCTAAACCTACTAAGCGGCCAAGGATATAGGTAAGTAAGTAAACGTATATTTTATTATTGTTTTAATTATATATAAATTGAAAGTAAATACAATGATATTTTTATTTTAGAGTCATAAGTCAATCAATGGCAATTGAATACAATACGATTGGAGGACGAAGTATCAAGATCCAAAAAATCGTGTGGACACTTGGAAAGTATCTTTAAAATCGAACCAATAATTAACAAGTAGGAACATTCGATAATTCGCTTTGGCAATCACTAGGAACTCTGTCAGTAAATATCTCCGGTATCTACAAACAATAAAAAGCAATTAGGTACTTAACTAATTTCAGTAATTCGGGTCATGTAATCGAAAAATATTAAACTTCTTGAATTGAATGAAATCTGAAGGAATGAATAGGGAAACTCTGGAAAAGTTTTCAAACCTTTTATCATAAAATCGTGATATTTTCTTTACTTTGATTAAGATTAAGAACCAAATTAAAATTCTTTATAAATTTTGTAATTGTCCCTATTCAACTCATGTTACCGGTTCTTCAAAAAATGTTTACCTACTTGCAATGGCGTAACTACGCCGCTCGGGGCCCGTGGCAAATTTATCGGATGGGACCCATACGATGAATTTTAAACATAAGAAGCTTCTTTTTTTGTTGGGATCTCCTCTGACCGGGGCCCCTTTCGGCTGGGGGCCCGTGGCATTTAGCCGACTTGCCACCCTGTAGTTACGCCACTGCCTACTTGTCTGTTAGGCGGATCACACACGGCACGCGGTTCGCGGCGAGGCGGATCTCAAGTTACATTGGGCTCTATGAAATCCGTTGATACCTAAATTTTTTTAAAATTGAAATTCTTGATCCGCGCGGTTACGCGGTTGGCGCGGACGGCCGCGCGGAGAGGCGGTCGCGGCGAGAGCGCCGCTCGACCGCGCGGTCTGGCGGTGTACGTGTGTTAGGTATCAACGGATTTCATAGAGCCCAATGTAACTTGAGATCCGCCTTACCGCCTCACACGTGCCGTGTGTGATCCGCCTTACAGCCGTCTACAAATGAGAATGCCCAAATTCGCTACCACATGGGTGGGAGTGGGTCCCAGGATAATCAGTGTTAGTAAATTAATATTAAAATTATTTTACGTTTTTTGGTGTGATTTTTATGTACCTAGCGAAAAAATTCAGAAAATAAAAATATAGTAATTGAACTTATTTCAAAATACCTGCAATTAAGTGATTCCTTTGTTACGTTCCGGTTGGGGTGACATTTGGTTCAACATTGGATTTGATTACTATTTTTGAGAATGTCACGATGCAGCTATTGCTGTTTGAACATTACATTTTTACGCAGTCATCTTGTATCATCTTTGTATCAAGATTCTCTGGGTATACTTATGAAATGGATAAATACACTCTTATTATTTTTGGTTTCTGTATTATTTGATATAGATTTTAATACATGAATAAAAATAAATAAGTTTTTTTATTTATTTATGCCCTATACGTATTAGATTTTTATTACATAGCAAAGAAATTCATGTGTATATGTTACCGGAAATGTATGAAATCTAGGAAATGTATAAAATTCCGAAGCAATTTCGAACTCTTCCTCAGCTACTGTACCGATTTTGACGATATTTTATGTGTGTAATGCAGGGGATTTACTAATACTTTACGATCCACAAATAAGCCCGCCAGGTGGCGCTGAAGTCAGCATATATTATATACAATACTGTGTATTCTATATACTGACTGCAACGCCATTTGGCGGGCTAATTTGTGAATCTAAAACATTGTCAAATCCTCTTCAATACACAAAAAAAAATCGGTCCAGTCGCTTAGGAGTTCGAAAAAGCTTCGGAATTTTATACATTTCCTAGGAAATGTTTACAATTCCTAGATTCCATACATTTCCGGGAACATATTATATATAATTACATACTTTGCGTTTATTCAAATTGGTTAATTTCTTAGTAATATAAACATTTTTAGATTTGTTTTACTGTGTACATATTATAGATTTAAAAGTATTCTACATCGTTAGTTTAGTGATTGCAAGGACGATTGCTGATTATGTGCTCTTGGTTTAGACACCTAGATTTGACAGTATGATTAGGCTTTTTCGTCGAGAAATTCTCAACAGCAGTCTGGGATCCAGACTTCGGTACACAGGAGAACAAAATATACTATAGGTCGTTACGACTCGACTAAGACTAAGTGTACAAGTGTGTAGACACTTAGTGACAAGTTTCTTGTCTGGAGTCTGAAGCTACTCAGAGGACAAGTACATCGCGTGAGCTTTTTATCTCATCTTTATTCGGGTGCTTCTCAAACTCGGGTATCGGCGCTATTTCCTAGCGGTGCTCTAGTCGGTTGACCTTTGTTAAATATCTTTAGATTCGCCACTTATTTTTATTTCATTATTGATTTACCGTAAAGAGGACTTCACTACCTATGTAAATGCTGGGAACGTTCATTTTTAGGTGGGGTAATGTTGCATAGATTTCGGGCCTTCTCATTTGCGTTTAACACTATGTATTAATATTTGGCACTATGTATCAATGATATTAAATAGATTGATTATTATATATTATGAGTATTTCTGAATTAGTTCATACATTATATGAATGATTTCAGAAAACCATGAATAAAAAATGTATTATACAAAACATACCTGAGGAGTGTAAGCATCTATTCGATCTAATAAAGTGTCTGAATACCCAGGCGTATAGTACCTGTTTATAAAATATAAATTTGTATTAAAAATACCTACATATCTTTAGTTCTAATAGGGACCGTCCACGAAACATAGAGGCAGCACTTTCGCCGAATGTACTTAGTCTGGCCATAAATATTGTTACAATTAAAATTTAAAAAATTACATTTGAATTTGGAATCTGTCATTTTTATACGATTGTTCATTGTGTTTTCTCATTTTGGCGCCAATACATTGTACCTTCAATATTTTGCGATATTAAAATGGAGTGGGGGTGATAAAGAGAACAGAATCGCTGTGATTGCATTACACGAAGTTGGAGCCAAATGCAATTTTTAACTCTCCAACACTTGGTATTAGTCCAATGTTTGTGTACCGGGCTATTAATAGGTACAATAAGACTTTCTCTGTTTGTGACAGGAAAGATCTAGCCGTCCACGCAGTGTTCGTACGAAAAATGTGGTCAAAGCATTAAGCGAAAGGATTCGAAGAAATCCTATCCGAAAGCAAAAGATTTTATCTCGGGAAATAAGGATAGCACCTAGAACCAAGTCCCGTATTTTAAGAGATGACTTAGGACTTGCAGCCTATAAAAGACGCACTGGTCATTTCTTAACTTTTAAATTAAAGATGAATAGGATGGTAAAATCGAAACAACTGAAGCGGTAAGCAAAGAGAGGTCACAGAAAAATTTAGTTCATGGATGAGAAATTTTTTACAATTGAGAAACATTTTAACAAACAAAATTACCGTATTTATGCTCAAAGCTCTAAGCAAGCTTCCCAATTAGTCAACAGAGTGCAACGTGGGCATTATCCGACTTCAGTGATGGCTTGGTGGGGTGTTAGCTATAAAGGAGTGACTGAGCCATATTTTGTGAAAAAGGTATCAAAATATCGGCACAAGTGTATCAAGATTCTCGAGAACGTAGTTAAGCCCTTTAATAACACCACACTGCATAATGACTAAGTATGGTCCTTCCAGCAAGACTCGGCGCCGGGTCATAAAGCTCGGTCCACGCACTCGGTCTTGTTTAGAAGCGAACATGTAGTCGTGCCCGCACAGTCCCTCTAGCGACCAAGTACCTCCAGCATGCCATCACCTCC
>LUGF01033129.1:0-14898 GCA_001625245.1 Calycopis cecrops | reverse complement strand
AGATGAAAAAACAATAAAACTGTGGAAAGACACTAAGATACCACACGCCAAGATATTAGACGCATACCACAAAAAAATCCCAATGCTGGAGGCACCAAACGACATCATACCAAAAAAGTATGTGTTTGATACAAAAAACAGGATACACCTTAAAGAACCACCAGCATTAGTCAGACTGCAAGGAACTAAGAATATATACTGATGGGTCAAAGAACGCACACGGCATAGGTGCAAGTATATTTTCTGACGAACTAAACCTGTACCAAGCCACATCACTAGGCATTGACGACCAGGCTGGCGCAGTGGGTAATGTCAATGCTATGCTATGCTAATGTCACTATTCCCTGGAAAAGATAAGTATTAACAACAAGATCACACTGCAGTGGATCAAAGGCCACTGTGGCTTCACCGGAAACGACACTGCAGATGAACTGGCTAAAAAGGGAGCAAACATGGATTCAGCGGGGGCAGAACCCTCTCCCATACAGTCAAACAAAACAATAAATAAGTACACCATAACACTACACCAAGCCCTATGGACAGGTAGAAATAACTGCACACAGTCAAGAAAAGCATTGCCATAATGCAACCCTCGCCTCTCAAATCAACTGATCCAACAAAAACGACATGATCTACGCCTAATCATAGGCGCCATAACAGGACACGGTTACTATAACAAACATCTTCACACTAATGTCCTCCTAGCCGATTTCGGCTACGGCGGCGTATAGAGAGGAGCCAGATGCGCAGGACATATAGTGCACAAGTGTGCGCGCAGACACAAGTGCACTCTCTATTCCCTCATTCTCATATTCCGATGGGACGGCAATCCGACACGACCGGAGAGAAATCAGGCGCAGGACCGACGGCTTAACGTGGCACGGGGGTGTATCACCGCCACCTTCCTGACTCCGGACTGTTATTAGAAATTGAAAAATCTCAATAACAATTTTTGGTCCCACCCGGGATTAGAACCCAGGACCACACGTCTGAGGTTGAACACGCTTACCACTAGACCAGGAGGCAGTCGCCAAATCTTCACACTATAGGTGTCACGGACAGTCCTCTATGCAGAGCTTGCCTAGAGGTGGAGGAGACAGAAGCTCATGTGCTCACAGAATGCACGGGAATGGCAGAGCAACGAGCTTCCTACCTAGGAAGCACCGAAACGCTCGAGGCGGCATGTGCCATCAAGAAATTGATGGCCTTCCAGAAGGAGCTGAACTGGAAATAACGTGCGAAGCAAGATGAAAAAGCCCGGGCAACAAGTAACCCATTAAAAACACATCATCATACTGATTTTCATGATAATCGGTTGAACGAGGTAGAAGTAGCTATCAATTGGCATCAATGAGCATATCATCAAACAAACCTTCTCCGTAGAAAAATACATATATATATACCTATACCAATATTCATTATAATCGGTCCAGCAGTTTTTGATTTCATCGATGACATACAGACAAACATTCATTTTTATATATTAAGAAGATAGGGAAGAATTAGGTACCAGGAGGTAAAGTTTCTAGCTTTATTGGATTATGGGGAAGTATTAATATTCGAAAATAATGATCTGACCATAAAAATTGTTCACTAACAGAAAGCACACAGCACACTATTCAGGAGTATTTTATTTCTGGCTGTGCCCAGTGGTTTCCCAGAGTAAAATTTCAAGGGAACCATTCATTCCTGCAGAGGTCTACTAGCTAACGTAGACTATCTACGTCTGCTATGCCAACGTACCTTTACTACGTCTGCCATTTTAACGTAGATTTGCTACGCTTCCTATTTAAACGTCGCAACTACGTCTGCTATGCCAACGTAATTTTAAATTTAATACTACGTCTGCTATGCCAAAGTAACATAACTATGTTTATGTTACTTTGGCATAACTATGTTCATAACTATGCAATACAATTTATAAAGTAACACAACTATGTTTATGTTACTTTGGCATACTATATTATTACGGACACTCACCCAAAGCACCAGCGCTCAGTAGACACTTTACATTGCTAGATCGACTCGCTAAATCAGACAGGGCTTGCACGAAAGCTAATCTTGCTCTTTGATAAGTTTCAAAAACTGTAATGAATGTACCATTAGTAGGCCAAAGCCCGTCTAAAAAATGTACAGTTGTGCAGTCGCGTTTCGTGGGCTCAATATATATAATAATATAATAATAAAAAGTAAACAATAAAAAAACTTTATTTGTGAGACAATTGGATGCATGTTTATATTAAATAAAAAAATAATTAAAAACAAAGAGCAATTAAGGCACAAAAATGAGTGACATTCATTGCAGTGGTGTCTCACAAAAAGGTGAACCTAAGTTTAAGCCAGGGAGTCGTCCAAGCTCAGATTTTCAGGACCACCCGAAATTTAATTTTCATTTTGGCAGTAATAATTAATAACAATTAAATTAATTATTTAGCGCTGCTGATATGGTGGAGGTTTAATCATAACATTCGTTCCTATGGGATGACATGGGCTGATTTTCTATTTTCGAATCGATCGAAGTTTAAGCGGGTGAAACCGCGGGGCGGAGCTAGTATGATATAAAGAATTATTTTTTTGGGCTGGATTTAGAGTCGTTTGGCACGAATTTCGGCGAGAGGGTCTCTTGTGAGGAAGAAGGGGGCTCCCATATCAGTTACAATACAAGGTAATGCACTCTTTTTGAAAATAAAAACAGTCTTATAGAGCTGAGGTCTTAAAACGAGTCGTCTGAATTTGAAAATTCTGTGAATGGGGGGAGGTAGAGAGGCTCATCTGAAATCGTGAAATTTTGGCTGCTGAAGATTGAAGAAAAAAAGTACGATTTTTAGGTTACAGCTAATAAGCAGTACTTTTTATCAAATCATCTAAAATTGAGTAGTCTATGAGAGTTTACATTAGATTAGATTATCATAATACAATTTTAGTCGCCAGAAATTCTTTTACTTTTCAAATTCGTGCCAAGCGATTCTAAATTTTAACATTTTTCCGTCCATCGGCCATCCGCGGGAAAAAAGAGAGCAACGCATTTGTACGATCTCGTGATGTGAAAAAGCCTCTAAGCGCCAGTCACCACCAGGCTGGGACTGCTTGTTTTCCCCCGTAAGAAATCAGTTAAGTCAACAATACAGTATAGGTTTATTTACCTACCTAATTACCTGTATAGTATCACTGTCTAAACTAAAATGCCGTAAGACAAAATGAAAATTAAAATCTACGTAGTTAGCTACGTGCAATCTTACATTATCATTCATTAAATCGAAATTATATCTTACCTAATTGTATATTTCTAGCACTGCTCATAATTTATAAATAACAATATATATCGGACAAAATTATCAGTATATAAAAGAGACCTTTTCTTTTTAAAGAAAAATCAAACTATTTATTTTTGATAACATTCAAAATGCGGATAAGTTGACAATTGTGTCGAAGTTCATGAAGGTCATATATTTTTGACGTAAATTTAACGTCTATGCATGGTAATCAAGGGTCGCGCAAGCGACCCGAATGTGGTAAGGTAGAAATGTAGACAGCAATTATAAAAGAGTAGACAGAGTAAAGAATAGACTGCGGGTTGGCGTGCCGCTGAGTAAGACAAAAAATACCATTGAGGGTTACCATTTCAATTATTTTACCCCAAATCATGGCAAAAATGTACCTACTCGCATAAAACAACGCGAGACTAGGGTCAATTAAAATATATATTTTTTTTATTATTTTATTAATTAATTAACTTTATACAAACCGATGCAATAGAATTAATATTTATTGCTTATTAAATTAATGGATTAATAATAATATTATACAAAGAAATATTTTATAAGATGTGGATTTTTTTTTTATACAGCTGAATAGGGCCTGCACGACCAGGTAGATACCAATAACTCATAATGTGATGCCGGCATAAAGTGATGACTATACCCTTGTTTCGTGCAGCCTGTAAGCGATCCTAATATTCTTAATTATAAGATTACTTGTGTTTAGAAATTGTAAGATTATTTCTCCCCGTAACAAAACTGGGAGAGTAGACACCAACAATGTATGAGTTAGATAACTGTTAACGGCGCTTTTTAAGAATCGTTATTGGTGCAGCTTATGCCAGTGCTAGAATAGAATTAGGTTTTTCGGGTCTTACCTGACCCTACTAAGTTATTTAAAACTAGAAATAAAACAACAAAGCCACATTATTATTTTTTATTTTCCTAATTATATTTTAAAGAACTAATTTATTATGTACATTCCTTATTCTTATCATTAATTTGTTTCTTTAAAATTTAACTTCTTTGAAAAAAGTATTTTCGTATAGAGTATCTATAGGTTTCTAACTTTCTTTTTTAATTTCATCAACAATTCAATTGTTAAACAAGCTTTGACATGTCGTTGAGCGTTGAGACAAATTGGGATCTATTTTGAAATTTTCTTTCATTAAATTGTATTACTTTGTCTTTGAGAAACCTATAACCCGTACTGCAAAATGGTAAAGTGCAGTGTTATTGGTTGCAGAAGTGATTGTGAGAAGAAAATTTCCGGTATATCTATCCATTTGTAAGTATCATTTATTAGTTTTTTTCCTAGAAGTATTTCAATTTACCACTTTTTAGGGTTCCGTATCTCAAAGAGAAAAAACGGAACCCTTATAGGATCAGTTGTTTTTTGCTTTGTTGTCAGTCTGTCTGTACGTCTGTCAAGACCTTTTTCTCTAAGACGCGTGAAGGGATTAAGCTGAAATTGTGTCTGAAAAGCTGAAAAACTGTCAAATACGGAGGTCAGTTACGTCTTGATGCCTTGAAAAAATCACACTTCTAAGTTAACGCTATAAAAAGTTGTAGCCAATTATGCACCCATAAATTATTATCATTAAGAATATTTTTTCACATACTTTCATTAAAAACGTGGCATATTTTCTGCTTTTTAAGTAACATCCAAAATTAAGGCTGATAAAATGTTGAATTCAACTTCATACAGATAGATTTTACCTAATTTCAGAAAGCTTAGTTATTTCATCAATCATATCATTCACATACATATATAGTTTTATACTCCGATTTCTCATTTGCCCTGTTATGCTACATACATTGGTGGTCCACGGAGGTGGGAGAAGAAAGGGGGGCAGCGCATCTGTAGTCTATGCAGATGTCTATGGGCGTCGGTAGTCATGAAAATGGCTACAACTGCTCGTTTGCCCTCCTATACCATAAAAAAAAAAAAAGAAAATATAGAGACCATAAAAAAATAACACTTTGTGAGCCGATAAAAGGTAATAAATATCGAATATCTAATAGGGATTATTTAACTTGATGCAAGCTATGTATCTATTAGTGTACAACACAAATGCCTGAGTGACGTTGTCTTTACGCAGGAATATGCGTCTCTCTGTATCTTACTTTTGAGTAATCCTGTATATTGATAATTTCTTACCTTATGAGGTAAAGTTTCAGAAATGTTTTATTGCCTATCTTCACAAAAGAACTATTATATATATATAAAAGAAATATTATATGCTGCATATTTTAGAGCTTTTATTGAGCAGACCATTGTTTCTTCTTACTACTGTAATCCGCAATTATCTAAATTCTAGTTTTACGGGATATCTTTAAGTTTAAGATTAAAATCATTATTAATTTTTTTGGCCCATGGAGGTGGGAGGAGAAAGGAGGGCAGCGCATCTGTATAGTCTCTATAGTCTATGCGGATGTCTATGGGCGTCGGTGGTAACGAAAATGGCCCCGACTGCTCGTTTGCCCCCTATATCATAAAAAAAAAAAAGAAATGTTAAACAAAATTTGTAAATTCTATGTAAGTAATATTAATAATGAATTTCCAAATTAATTTCGTTTTTGTACTATGAATTTCCCTAGCACAATTTTGGCAACATCGAATTTTTATGTTATATTTTAATAACACGTAAAACTAATGAAATGGACTCTTATTTTACTTTGAAATAACAGTATCTATTCTAGAATAGTCACAAACAGTGGTAAATTGAAAAACATCTAGCAAAAAAACTAACAAATTTGATACTTACGAATGGAACGACACACCGGGAATTTCCTTATCGCTATCACTTCTACAACCAAGAACACTGCACTGTACCATTTTGCAGTACTGGGTATATATCCTGCTTAAAAGCAAACACAAAATAAAACAGAAATAATGATACAAATTTTCAAAATAGATTATAGTGCCACAAACTTTTCTGACCCGGTGGCCAAGACTGGAACTAAAGCCGTCATTTTGAAATGACAATCTGTTGTCAGTTTTAATAGTGGAGGGACGCACAAAACTCGTTTACCCTAAAGGGATGGGAGAAACATATTTTCAAAGTCTTTTCTTTTATGCAAGAAGAGAAACGTCTCCAAGCTCCATTAATAAACTAATAAAGTAAAAATGTTGATTGTTTGTAAATTTGATTTTTTATAAAATATAATACTACATTCTTTTATTTCTAAATAACTAATAAAATAATAGTTATCATGATTTTAGTATTGTGATGCCAAAATTTCAATTACTTCCTGCATCGGACATTATTTTTACCCTAAAAATCGGAATATATCATTTAATGGCAATACTTCTCAGGACAGGGCTAGGGTTGAACCGGTGGTAGATTTAATCGTTGACGTTCAAAAAGTAATTCTTGTAATTCTATTTTGAATAAAAACTTTTCTTTCTTTCTTTCTTAATACTTAATTAGACAAGACTTGTCACTCTTGTCAGAAGAGCGCCGCCACGACCGGGTCAGAAATGTTTGTGGCACTATACAATTTATCTCGATGTGTCAATGAAATGTCAAAGTTTTTTGGGCTCATCAAGAGCCCAATCTGACACGCGTTGAAGGACAAAAAATTGTGTTCTTTATCCCTTTTCTTCTCGGACATCTGGTATATATTTATTCCTTTTTTGCTGAAGAGAGATAGATGAATCCAGCAGTCTATAGTTTCCTCTGTCTACGATTAAATATAATTTTATTTCAACGGTTTGTCACCAGTATGTGACAGTTTGTAATTTAACTTCATAATACACATATTATCACAACTGTATGATTTGACGCCAGTATGTGTCAGTTTGTACTGTACTCAAACTTATCTGGCTAAATTTCGACATACCACCAGCACAAGCCAGCCTGTAGCTATTTAAATCATGTGTTTATAAAATCTCTTTTCTCAAGTGCGAAGTGTCACAACTGTATGTACAGTATGTGTCAGTTTGTGTGTATTTAAACCATGCTTTCGAGCAAACTTCTTGTTACAAATATCACAGTTGTATGGTTTATCACCAGTATGTGTCATTTTGTGTGCCTTTAAATGATGCCATTGAGTAAATTTCTTGTTACAAATATCACAGCTGTATGGTCTATCACCAGTATGTGTCCTTTTGTGCATATTTAAATTAGATTTGTGTGAAAACTTCTTTTTACAAATATCACAACTATATGGTTTATTGCCAGTATGTGTGAGTTTGTGAGTATTTAAATGACTTTTTTGAATAAACTTTTTGTTACAAAGGTCACAACTATATAGTGCATCACCAGTATGTGTCAGTTTGTGTATATTTAATTGGTGTTTTTGAGTGAACTTTTTATTACAAACATTACAACTGTATGGTTTTTGACCAGTATGTATCAGTATGTGTCTTCTAACAGAATATTTAAAGCTGAACTTCTTGTTACAAATACCACAACTGTATGGTTTTTTATCAATATGTATAAGTTTGTGTTTTGTTAAATAATTTTTTTGAGTAAACTTCTTGTTACAAATATCACAACTAAAAGCTTTATCATCAGTATGTATCAGTTTGTGTGTTTTTAAATAAATTTTTTGAGTAAACTTCTTGTCACAAATATCACAACTGTATGGTTTACGACCAGTATGTAATCGTTTGTGTTTGTTTAAATTAGATTTTAAAGTAAACTTCTTGTTACAAACATCACAACTATATGGTTTTTCAACAATATGTGTCAGTTTATGTGTATTTAAAACATGCCTATGACTAAACTTGTTACAGATATCACTACTGTATGATTTCTTTGCATCTGTTATTTTTTCTTTCGCGTGCACGCACGGAATATTTGTTTCCTCCGTTTGGTTAACTTCATCCTTTTCTTGTTTAACTTCAACATCCATGTCCACACTTGAGCCTGTGAAATGATACAATAACAACACTGTTATATACTATCATATGACGTATTCTGACTTATATGTAGCGGAGACATTTATCAAAGAGCCCAAAATTCTAACCACAGAAGAGGCTTAGAGGGCGACATGTCTGCTTTACAATTATGCAGATGTCTGTGGATGTCGGCAGTAACTGCTCGTTTACCCCCATAAACTATAAGAAATGGAGAATGGATTAGGTGCATAGTGACTGCGCGTGCGCGGTCCGCCGCGCCGCGAACGTGCGGGACGAGGTGCGCGGGGAGCGGGCGTCGAGCGCCGGCCGTTCGGGACAAAGGAGCGATCGCCTGACGCCTCGTCAGTCGCTGTCGGACCTCCAAACCGTCCATCGGCTATCACATTATAATATTTGTAATTCTGATATATTTTGAATATACACCTATGAAGTCCGCTTATTTAACCACTACCTATAAGAAACAAATACCAAGAACACATAGTTTTATCAATTTGTACATAACAGGGGCAGTCTTAATGAACAATTAATTTATTTTCCCATCTTAAATTGTTAACAGTGTATAAACAAGGCTATCAAACAATCACTTACAAATCCTATTCATTTGTTTTGTAATCTTTTTGTATTTATACATATCAGTAATAACAAGAAAATGATTTATTGATATTAATTATTTTTAAACACTTAACAGGGTTGACGTTTAACAAGAAGTAGTGTTAACAAAATAGTCCTCGAAATAAATTAAAAAAAAATAGGACAACCTGAGTGCTACTAGCGAATATCCAAACAAAAAGAGGTAAATATGTTTTAATGCATCTTCAAAAAAGACCGGATTCAAACATTCAATAAAAGTCGATAAATGCAAAAAGTAAAATGTTTTGTATAAACAACTACTTATTTATTTATTTATTTAAAGCACACCACATACATTTTACAATCAATAATTATATTGCTAGTTCTCAGTTCTTATGCGTGTACCAATAACAGGTATACACGTCTTTTTCATTTAATTATCAAGGCATACGTGTACACATGTTAATAGTGTATCTAACAGTAATAACAGTAAACAGTAATGGATACTTGCATTATACCAATCTTAACATGTGACAGCCAAACATGGACATACAAAAACAAAATGAAATAAAACTTAGAACTTAGATTCAATAGATTCTTTTAAGAATCAATATGATTCCTAATTAAAATAATTGAGTCTTAAAATAATACAAAAACCAGCATTGAAGATATTAAGCAGGCAACCAAACTTACAGAGGTATGACATATGCTTCAAGTATCAAATGGAAATGGGAATGACATATTACAATTTACAAGGTGCAGAGAAAGAAGGCGAACGCTAGGAACAACGAAATGGGCAGAAAAAGTAAAATATGAAGACCAAGAAAACAATGGACAGATGACATCATAAAAACAGTTGGGAAGAACTGCATGATGAGTGGAAAAGACAGGACTGCAAGGAATGACTGATGTTGGAGGAGGCTTTTACCCAAAAACGGATCTATTTTAATATTCACCTCAACTAACAATATTATACCAAAAACTGAAGAATTAAGATTTTTTTTTACTAATGATTTACTAACACTACTAATAATAAAATGTAAAACAATGGAAAATAACGCTTTATTATTAATAAATAAATAATAAATAAATAAATATCTGTGGACTTTACATACCACGTTAGCCTAGCCCCGTGTTAAGTAGTACCATAAGGATTTGTGTTACGGGTACTAGACAACGAAATATATTTAATATGTTTTATAAATTTAAGAAATTGTATATATTTAAGATTTTTATTATAGATATACATATAATACATATATAAACATCCATGACCAAGGCGGGATTCGAACCCGCGACCACTGGCGCAACAAGCTCCACTTATCCGAGCCCTGTACCACTGCGCCAGCCTGGTCGCCGAATAATACAATTACCCTTCAAATACCCGTTGGAATATGTACCTTATAATATTGATCTACTTTCAAATTTCAATATTTCTAGATACACAACATATGTAGTCTGTGCATTGTTTTAGTGGATTCTTCAAAGGTTTGCATTGATTTAATTTGCACCTATGGGCCGCCCCAACCGGTCTTAGTCTACTACATCCCCACTCTCCCAAGGCTGCTCAGTACTTTCATAAAATAGAATTGTAAACCAGACACTTCAGAACCCACCAAAACCCACTATATCCTAATGTGGTGTAAAAGCTTTTCTTACACCAATCAAAATGCTAATTATTTCAACAAGCTGACACATGACCACTTTATTGATCTTCAAAAAAAATGTTCCACAGTAATAAAATATACAGTGTGTTGTTTCTTGATAATTAAGAGATAATTAATTGAGAGATTTTTATCATCATCAATCATACACTACTCACAAGATTGTGGCTGATTTATCAATTTAGAAGACAAACTACATTTTCAGATGCCAATAATGATATTTAAAAGAAGTCTGTTTAATTAATATCCATTTTAATTATTATTATTTTAAGTATTATTCTGTCATTTTTAGCAAATTCAAGATTTATTTAGTATTATTATCACTTAACATACATCACTTACAATCTGCATTTTCCTCTTTAACTTCCGATTCTCGCTTGATGGATGAGTGGAAGTGTACTGGAGTATCCAAAACCGTGACTGAGGAAAGCTGTAACAATGGTGGGTATACAACTTGATGAAAAGATAATTAATAAATAAGCCCTTTATTTCCTTAATAAGCAATAAAATCTCCAATTATAATAAAATTTATGATTTAAAATTGTGCAATTTACTACATTTTATCTAGAACAAATATAATGATTTTACATAAACATCTTAATAGTACCATTTTTAGCTTAATTCAATTCATTTTCAGAACAATTATATTATTTTCTATTAGTTGTGCCCCGCGGTTTCACCCGCGTAAATCAGAAAATCATCCCATGGCATCCCATAGGATTATTTTTTCGGGATAAAATCTCTTTGATTGTTTTCATGAAAAATTCAAATTTCATGAAAATTGGTTCAACTGTTTTTGCGTGAAAGAGTAACAAACAAACAAACATACAAGCTTTCACATTTATAATATTAGTAGGATGATTATTATTTATAATACCAAAAATTGGATTGGCCTTGGATCTTGTGTATAAAAAAGTAAAAATATGCAAAATTATTTCATCGATTTTGTTTTATTACAATGTAATAATGTAATGTAACAATCATAATATTAACTCATTATTTAATGTTATTTCATAGAGAACTTATTTTTAAATACTCTTTCTGTTTTGGGGTATGTCACAACTAGGGTTGCCAACCGTACTATAATATTTAGGGCCTCCGAACTATATACTGTTGAAGAAATATATAGTACGCTAAAAGTACTATATTTCAGTAGGTACAATAGCTCAATGTTTATATTTTGCAACACTAAAATTAGTAAAATAAAAATATAAACCTGAGTGGGTCAAAAAATGCAAGAAGTGCAAAGAAATATAGTTTTTATAAGAAGTAAATAAGTAAAAATATAAGGTCTATTTTTAATTCTTCCCTACTAATGTAAGAAATTAGGAAGAGGTAGTGCCACGCTGCACGCATGTAGCCGAATTGGGCACAAGGGGGGTGATACCTCTCGGTTACACGTGACTGGTGTAAAGTGACAGCTGTGCTGTCGCGTTTCGTGCGGTGTCTAAGTAGCCGGTGGCCCATGGAGGTGGGAGGAGGAAGGATGGTAACGCATTTGTTTATCTCTATGCGGATGTCAATGGGAACGGTAGTCATGAAAAATGGCTCTGACTGCTAGTTTGCCCCGGTATACTATAAAAAAATGTACTATATTTTTTTGGAGCGTACTATATTTCTTTGGGCTAAATACTATATTTCGACCAAAAAATGTTGGCAACCCTAGTCACAACCCCCACATACTTTATGTAATCTTTTGTTACCACATTCTCGCCGGGTTAAATATCTGTAGTTAAGGTGCATTCGGCTAATTCCGAAAATCGGGATATTCCGAATATTGCTATTTTCTCCCGAACGAAGTATTACTTTTTGCTCTTGCAGCATTCATCTAGTCCCCATTGTAATCCTTTAGCCCCGTCCATCGTCTCAAGGCACTACGTAGGAGTACACATAAGCGACATGAAATTTTCGTCAACAACTATACTTTCGCGCGTTTTTGGATTTACGGAATTACCCGAACATCCATAAATGAGAAATTTGGTAAATTATCTAACTGATTGGTTTTAATAACGATACATTATCATTTTTGTGTATATTTTTGTCAAATAATATACACAAAATTGTGAAAAAAATTAAAAAATAACTGACCTCAGTTACAACTCAACGCCTTGAAAAAAATCACACTTCTAAGTTAACGCAATAAAAAGTTATGGCTAATTATGCACAAATTTTGTATGAAAATGTACTTTGTCGAAAACCAAAACCTATCGGGTACTTCCCGTTGACCTGGAGTTGTGAAATTTGTCAAGTAAGAACTTATAGCACATATATAGGAATAAATCTGAAAACTAGTAAATTATATGTAGATCATTGAAAAAATCATTATCAACTTATAACTGTAATTCGTTGCCTACTAAATGTGTGCGAGCAACCACTTATATAACTTTGTTAACTTAAACGGCAGGCGTAAAGTTACAATAATTGAAAACCATGCTTGGATTGTGCTTCCCATTCACACGGAACCCTCGGTGTGCGAGTCGGACTCGCACTTGGCTGGTTTTTGAACATCATTCGGAATTAACCGAACATCTTTGAAATTACACTTGTACAAAAAATAAAGTCTTATTTTGAAAACCCTATATCTCCAAACTTGGAGATTATTAATAAAGGTCTTAGTAATATTTTTTTAGGTAATTTAAGTAAGCATTTGATAGCAGCATAAAATCCATGAGTTCTATGTAGTTAATGCAAATATAAAAGTCCTGCCAACTCGTCTAAAATCCATTCATAATTACCCGAATACACCTTACTAAGAATTAATGAATCTATGGAAAGAATATATAAAAATTGCATTGCAAAATTTTATTCACCTGAAGATTGTCATCTTTGAAGCCCATCTGAATGTTTTGAGCTTGATTAATCAAATTGTTACATTGTTGCAATCTTGCATGACACATCCAACACAATCTGTGTGGATAGTTTTGTGTCTGTGCCTGTAAATAGAATTATATTTATTACATTATCATTTAATACAGAATTATAAAACTTATATCTTTTACATAAACATTAGTCTCATCAAACAGCAAGTTACAAATGACATATAAGTATAACAGGGATGCAGAAAGTTGGGACCAGGCAAAAATTCAATTTCTCGCTCCCTACACCCAAATCACCCCTGCTGTGCGGGGCTAGAGAGCATTCTCCGCATTCTTGCCAGGTCCCAACTTACCACGTCCGTGTAGTAGTGTCTTAATTTTAAAGTAACCATTAGTCATCTGTCCACTATAACATAACGTAATTGAAAACAGTACCATGCCTCTAAAGTTACATACTGGTATTGACATCGTTGCCAACTATCTATCTATCTATCTACATCTACAAACAACTAACACTATGGGATACCTACAAACAACTAACGCAACCGACACAACATTGCCAACTGAGAAATATTCAATGTTTCTTGTTTCGTATAATAACCATAATAGCCTTCTCTCTCGGTCTAAACAATTTTAAAATGTAAAAATAAGATGGGGCGAATATTAGCTAGTCTCTATTGTATCAAGTACCAGCAAATTATAAACGAAAGACAAGCTTATTTATATTAGATTAAGGCTTTTCTGTAATAAGCTTTACAGACGAATGTATAATGGACAACTGGACAGTGATGGCGGCAAAGTTACGATAGTTAATATTAGTTAGGCTCTGTGATTTAGACACACAGATGTGAATACTTTGCGATATTCAGCAACGGTTGCCAATACTGGTATTGAAACTAAATATCGGTTAGACAACCATTGTCTAAATCAACCGATAAAGCCCATGTCTATTGACCATTTTCATTGATAATAAGACCCTGATTTTAAAAATGTATACATCAGGTTTAAAGAATTACAGAACTTACCTTACAGTCTGTTATTTTTTCATACACACCATGTAAAGGTGTTTCTTTTAAATTATAAGTTTTAACATTTACAGTGAAGCATAATAAGCAGGTGCCCTTAATCATTTTAAGGCTATGTTAACATTTATTTTTGTAGTGCTAAAATATTCTATATACAAATATTATTATTATATTTTTATGATTGATAAGTTCCGAAGGTGTTAACAAATGTTTGAAGGAGTTGTGCGTTTTTTGATATTTAGATTTCATATAAAAGGAATTCCTATTTACAAAAAGTAAAACATGCAAGGTGAAAATGCAAGCAAGGTATTTATAAAGAAATTAATGATTTCAATCCGTGATCACCATCGCATTCACAAATACAAGCTCTTTAGAAATTAGAAGTGTTGATTTATTTTTTTAAATGTCTTGGTTGAAGTTTATTTAAAGATTTTAACACTGATTGAAAATAACACTTGTATGTACTTGAAATTTTATAGATAGGATAGGATTTAATAGATAGGATTATTATAAATTAATATTCCAAGGAGACATTGTAAAATATAATATTAAATTGAAGTAAATCAATTAAATATTGATGATGATAAAGTAAAATAAAGTAAATTTAAAATTAAAAACGTAAGGTACTGGATACCCAGCACAAACTATATAGAGAATAGACCCACTACTCGCCTTAGTAGCCAATAGCATTCCCGA
>LUGF01033127.1:352319-372932 GCA_001625245.1 Calycopis cecrops | reverse complement strand
TGTGTAATGTTGTCTTGCTTTTGGAATAAAGATATTCTATTCTATTCTATTCTATTCTAGGTCTGAGAATCGGCCAACATCTATTTTTCATCCCGATATTCCCACGGGATCGAAAGTTACGCGGGTGAAACCGCGGGGCGCAGCTTGTAACATATATAATATTCATCGTCAAAGAGTAGGTACTTGCGTACCTTTGGGCATATAAAACCCAGTAAGAGAAGTATAGAAGATCGAAAATGTTATGTTGAAATTGTACTCTTCGTTATTGTGGGGTATTAAAAACTTTTAAGGGAGGCCTATATCCAACAGTATTTAATTATTATTGTACATATAATTGAAGAGGAAGAGGCCGAAGAGAAGGAAGAAAAGATTTAAAAGTAAAAGAAACTTTAGGGTACACAATCTGTGGAAGAAGAAGTGTGTTTATCGCTGTAAATTGTAATAATGCCTTGATTTGGTATTGTATAAGCAGTCGTACATTTACACCAAATAAATAAGCTTTTCTTCATCCATTTCAAACACTTCTGTATTAATTACACTGCAAGGAATGAATGCAATGCTCGCGCGCAACAGACGCGCGCGGGAGGCGGGCGCGACGGGCGGGATATTTCCAGCGGCCGCTCGCGACTGCTCGAGCATTCCCGGGACTTCCAACTTACAAGTTGATGACTTGAAAAAAATCGTACTTCTAAGTAAACGCAATAAAAAGTTAGACATTTTTGCACAAGTTTTGTATTAATTCACGTTTTTTCTAAAACCACTAGGGTAAGTACTTCCCGTTTACAGAGAATTATGAAATTTGACAAGAAGTGAGAACTTATAGTACCTACACATTTAAGCATACATCCTAAAACTAATAAATTACCACAATATCAATGTAAAATCAACTAATATGTGTAGTTTGTTTCATACAATATGTGTGCAGGCACCCAAATATAAGTTTGTAAACCCATGTAAGTTATTTTTATTATAAGTATCAACTTTATGGATCACGAAGCTAAGAAAAAACAAGCATATTGTTCTTGCTTGTGTGCTTCACCTCATTTCTCGCGGTACCTTACTTCTCGTTGGTGCGGAACCTCGGAGTGTGAGTCCGACTCGCACTTGACTTGATTTGGCCAACAATCGGTGGTAAATCAAAAAATCGCAGACAAGTTTTTACTGGACGCGCTTAGCTGCTTGGATCGCCCCGACTTACAAGTTACAACCCAAAAAATTGGAGTTCTTAAAGCGTTCTTTAAATATTTAACGCTACGCAGCTCGCCAGTGGGCCACGTGGCCCCAACTCTTTGCCAACTGGCCCCAACTATTTGTTGGAGTTGATCGAGTTCAATAGCTTAAAACATGGCTCGACCCGACGCAACGTGCTAAAAGACCACGTTTCTAGCCATGGTCCGACTGTAGGTTGAGTTTGATAGCTATCAGCGCAGTGAGCAAACAAACATTAAATTGTACAAAAAAACCGGTTCTATTTATATTCAGTGTTCAATTATGAATTTGACAACCATCTGGCGCAGTGGCACAGAGCTCAGATAAGCGGAGCATGTTGCGCCAGGAGTCGTGGGTACGTATCCCTGAATATATTGAAGGATTGTTTTATACGCAGATAAATTCTTATCGTATCTGCTTAGTGTGTGACATCCTTTTGCCTTTAATACATCATTAAAATACTAATTTAACAAAATCTGTACAGTTGTACCAACTTTACTCCAACATATTAAGCATCAATGTAATCACTAGCAAACGTATACAGATAATGCCACCCACGGAAGGTTGTTGGACGTGAGAGATTTATGCCGAATATTGAGCAACATTAGTCGTTATTTATATATTTTTCAAATACATCATGGTCAAACTGTTTGAAGGTCTCGATAAAATACTGTCAATACGATCATAAATATTGTATCTTATGGTTTTTTATAATTTTTTCCAATAGGTCATTTATCAAACCACCACCCATTCACAAAAATGGGGATAAGTCTCGATGCGAAAATTATAGGCCTATCAGCATATTATCTTGCTTTCCAAAGTTACTTGAGTCTCTAGTATACGATTTCCTGTACAATCATGTTAGGCCCATCTTATCCGTTAAACAACATGGCGTTGTTAGGAATAGATCTAACTTGTTGGAGTATAAAAATTTTCTGTGTCAAACATTTGCCACCACTGGGCCAAGTCGATTCCATCTGCACCGACTTTTCAAAAGCCTTCGACAAGCTTAACCATAAATTACTTTGCGATAAACTAGCCAAGTACGGCATACGGGGAAATTTATATCGATGGATATGCTCATATCTTCAAAAGAGATCTTAGTTAGTGGCATTAAAGGGTTTATTTTCTACTCCTGTTGTAATAACATCAGGTGTGCCTCAGGGATCCCATTTAGGCCCAATTATTATATTTATTTTTTCATCTTATTCATCAATGATTTAATTCAGCAACTCTCTTGTGATTGTTTACTGTATGCGGATGATTTAAAAATGTATCACTCCATCTCAGATTCAAGCGACTGTTTTACCCTTCAGAAGGATCTAGATACTCTGTCCAAATGGTGTGATCACAGTTTTATGTCCTTAAATGTGGACAAGTGCTTCATTATTTCGTTCACCAATAAGCGCTTCAAATTCAGTCACGATTACAAAATATCCGGGCAAATATTAAAGCGATGCAAAGGATTTGGGCATAGTTCTCGATGAAAAAACTTTCTTTCCGGCCACATTATGAATACATCACATCTAGAGCATACCGTCTTTTGGGGTTTGTCTGTAGGTCAACCAAAATGTTCAAAAGACCGAGCAGCACTTTGCACATTTTCTACTCATTAGTGCGCAGTATATTGGAGTATGGTAGCCCAATTTGGTCTCCATACTACAATACTCATGTAAATGCCTTAGAACGTATACAGAGAAAATGTCTAAAAGTTGTATGCTCCCGTCTCAACCCAAGTTTATCTAACCTAAGCTACGAAGAAAGACTTGCACATTTCAACGTACAGTCACTGGAAACTCGTCGCAAATTCTTTGATTTAGTATATTTATATAAAATTGTTCACTCCCTAATATATTCCCCACACCTTCTCTCTCAATTGTCCTTTAATATTAAATTTAGTGCACGCAGGTCACATAATACAAACCTATTCGCTTTACAGACTCACAGAAACAATATATCCTATTATAATCCGTTGGTACGAATGGCTCGTCAATATAACAGCTTAACAATAGAGAATAGAAATCTAGATATTTTTGAAGACAATATAAATAATTACTTAAAAACATTAAAACAAAAATTATATAAATAGTAAATGATATTAAAATAATTGTACCCCTATAACAACTTTTTATTTTATAATTGTTGCACACTGTTAAACTCTTTCTTAAATTATATATTTTGTGATTATGTGTTTATATCTTGTAGTGGCAAATTATTACGTTTGTTTGTTTTTTTTCTCTTCTGATTTTTGTGTTTTATTTTTTCTTTTTGTCTACTTTCCTCTATTTATTGTTTTTATATGTACTGTAGCATAGAGGAATCTCCATGCTCATAACAAATGGAACTTCTACGATTGATATGTTTTTAATAAAAAAACATATTAATTTAAATTCAAAAAGATGGAACAATTTGAATATTGTCCCTTTTTGATAATGAAAAAAAAATATATTATTCCGACAGGAGGTCTTGGGACAGAATCTCTCTGAATATAAGATGGAATAGTTGCGAATGGAGAATATATCTTAGCTTAGGATTGTTATAATAAGAAAGGAAATGTAGTAATGAAATAAGATATATAATAAATGAGTTATTAATATTTCCAAGTTGTTATATTTCACATCCTTTAACCCAGATGGGATAGCTTCGATTAGGACAGTTAGTTTCAGTTGAGTTGGTGCCGCAAGAGTGAACTACGCCCCGCGAAGACGATTGCACCAGCGACACACATGTGTATTCTTAAATGCTACATTGTAACCGAATAATTTTTATCTTGATTATAATGTGTTTTGTGTATTAAAATAAATAAATAAAAATAAATAAATAAACCCTTTTTACTGTTTAGAGTTAAGAGAAGAGCGGTGGAAGGTTGATATACTTAGTAATTAAATAAATATTGTTTATTATGTTTTTTTTTTAGTTTTGTCTATCTAACTAGATATCATCATATACCTACTTAGGAAATCTATTCAGTACTGTTTAAGACTTAAGGGAATAGCGGTGCCTCCTAACTTTAAAGAAATGCATCCTCAATCTTTGTACCTAGCTATAGACCAAGTAAACATACTGATAATATTTATTTATTTTTTTCATATGGCACTAATGAGCTCATGACCACTAAGAAGGTCAGCTCATGGTGGGCAGCCTACATGGGGAAATTCTATAATTCAAATTGGTCCTCATTGGATTCAATTTGATGGTTCAAAGGCAACATGCGGCTAAGATACAACATACCACCATATCTAATTAGCTACATAAGTTTTATAACATAGGGGGACAAACGAGCAATCGGAACCATTTTGGTAGCGACTAAAAACCATTAATGTCCGTATATGCAGATACATTGCCCTGCTTCACCCTAAAACCCCCAACGGGCCACCGGCTACTCAAGAATGCTTGAACACGACAGCATGGCCACGACTGTTATGGCGGGATCAGGTAATAGGCAGTGCCATAGTAAGAGGTAGTGCCACTCTCGTGTAAGTGGAGGGAGGCGGAGGAGGGAGATCTGTATAAACTCTATGCGGATGTCTATGGGCGTCGCTAGTCATGAAAAGTATTGCTCGTTTGCCCCATTATAATATTTTTTTAAGGTACAGGGGGCACACGAGCAGTCGGAGCCATTTTCATGATTACCCACGCCCACAGACATCAACATAGAGGCTATACAGGTGTGCTGCCCTCCGTTCTCCTCCCACCTCCATGGGACACCGGCTACTTACACACCGTACGTAACGCGACAGCACAGCTGTCACTACGCCGGTCTCGTGTAAGCGAGAGGTACCTCCCCCGTCACTACCTCTTCCTAATGTCCGTAGCTCCTCGAATGAAACAAGGTACTATCTCTCATCTTTATATGATTTAACTCGAAAAAAGCAGCAGTTATCAAATGGTCATCGCCGTTCCTGCTACCAGACACCGAACACGTCATGTACAGATATAACGCAAAACTCCGAAAGGTCAATTGTGATCAGATGAAAGTTGTTCATTTGTACATACAATGGGTCATGATGAAATGCGTTTAGTGCGTTTCAGTAAGAGGTAATGCCACGCTACATGCGTGCATGTTGCCGAATTGGGCCGCCACGACCGGGAAGATACCTGTCGCATACACGAAGTAGGCGTAAAGTGATCATCTATCCATTTTTCTCTGTCCAGAGCTTCTATTTAAAAAATATTAAAAAAAAATCGGCCAAGTGCGAGTCCGACTCGCACACCGAGGGTTCCGTATGAATGGGAAGAACAATCCAAACGTAATGCATGGTGTTTAATTATTGTAACTTTAAGCCTGCCGTTTGAGTTGACAAAAATCACACTACTTACACACCGCACGAAACGCGACAGCACAGCTGTCACTTTACGCCGGTCTCGTAAGCGAGAGGGATCTCCCCGGTCGTGCCGCCCCAATTCGGCTGCCTGCAAGCATGCAGTGTGGTACTACTTCTTACTTATTATATTTCTAATTAAAACAATCCATATTGTGTAAGTACAGGTTACAAAAGCTTTTTAAAGTTCGCAATTACAATTTTAAAAACTTATATTTGTGGTACTAAAAACCACTGCGAGAGTCACCGGTCGTCTTGGTGGGGTATTCCCAGTGTATCAGAGACAGGAAACTGCGGTCTGCCAGTTTTAAATGTGCTGATGGTGAATTCTATCAAAGTACAAGTACCTATAAGGAAAGTTAGAGCGTACTTATTGTGCACAAAGCACACACGTGCACTATAATATTTTATAGACATTATTGTTGTTAATTCAAAATTTAAAGCACGGCATGACTTGTTTAGTGCTCTATACTAGCTATAGGTACTAATATTATAAAGATGATGAATGTATGGTTGCACTTCTGGCTTTTAATTCCAGAAACTTCCGCCCGCAATTAAAAAAAGCAAGCGAGGAAGGTTAGCGCTGCTGATGTAGGCAGGCAGAGCCATTTTGTGGAATCCTACGCCCATAGATATCCAAGTAATTGGTAGGCTTCTCAGTTGGCCCCCGTTGGAAACTTTAAAGTGACAAACCACACGAAACGCGGCAGCAACACTGTCCCTTTGCATTATCATGACAACCTTAACAAGTAGGACGTCCGTGGTCACCAAAGGGCTCCTTCTCGTTTGGCCGTGCATAAACGAGCTTACAAAATTAACAATTGTAATATTACTAACCGACCCGGCCCTTTTCGTTGGACGCAGAAATAAAATTGTCGATCAAAATATACATGACATAACTTCCTGATAATGTTGCTTGCTATTAGTGAAGAAAGGATTAAAATCGGTCCAATAGTTTTGGGGACTTATTCGATACAAACATACAAAAAATATTTTCTCTTTATAAAAAATAGTTGTATTATTAATGTTTTAAAGAATAAGAATACAAATAATTGATTTGTGAACCACATATACTTTGTGTAATGCGATTGCATTACATAGCGATTCCGTTCTCTTTGTCACCCTACTCCATTTTAATATCGCAAAATACTGTAAAATGTATTAGCGCCAAACGAGAAAACACAATGAACAATCGTATAAAAATTACAAATACCAAATTCAAATGTAACATTTTTAGGGTTCCGTATCTCAAAGAGAAAAAACGGAACGCTTATAGGATCGCGTTGTTGTCCGTCTGTCTGTACGTCTGTCAAGAACTTTTTCTCTAAAACGCGTGAAGGGATTAAGCTGTAATTTTTGTCAAATACGGGGGTCTGTTACGTCTTGATGCCTTGAAAAATCACACTTCTAAGTTAACGCAATAAAAAGTTATTGCCATTTATGCACAAATTTTGTATGAAAACGCACTTTTTCGAAAACCTATAGGGTACCTACTTCCCGTTGAGCTAGAATTCTGAAATTTGGCAAGAAGTAAGACCTTACAGTATACATATAGGAATAAATCTAAAAATTGGTAAATAAAATGTATATCACTGGAAAAATCATTACAAACTTATGCATGTAGTTCGTTTCATACTAAATGTATGCAAGCACCCGCATATATAAGTTTGTTCATTCAACTTGTTTAGGTGTTGAACAAGTCCGTTTTCGCACTTTTTGACAGATAGTTGTTAATAACTCAAGGCAAATTTTAGAGATATGGGGTAGAACATTTATGTTCAAATACGCCAAAAAATCTAAAAAAAGTGTGTGCTTTAGACTACACAACGAAGTAAAACTTAATTATTGATTTATTATACAAATTCATTATTGTAAGGGGAGTAGAAGTGAAACGCCAATGTATGACCAACTTACATATATTAAGAACTCAATCAATCATACAAGCCATAAACATATACATAAGTACTGGAGGTGGAAGAGTGGACTGCAGGTGGCTATCGCACTCGTAACCTCTACTGGGAATAGAACTGGCTGCAGGTAGCTGCCGCGCCCTATTAACCCTTGACCCAACTAGAGGACTGCAGGTGGCTATCGCTCTAGACGGTCGCTAGCTAAGAGACACAATGCTTTTTTTTTTTTTTTTCGGAGGGACCTATTACTGACGGCGATTTCTCGCCACTACCTACAGTTCGTCGGATGTGCGGAGACTCTTTTGTCTCCAGTTAGAAAGACGATAGGGGGACAGACCCCTCTCTTTCCCCGCTGATGGGGAGAGATGTACCGGGTAATTTGTGGAAAACAAAACCTATATTGGTATTATTATTAGGACCAGAGGGGGAGGCGGCCCCCTCCTCTCCCCACTATTACCGAGTTGGGTGGCACGCGCCGAAGCCGAGATGGTCGGGCCGGTTTGATAACAAAAAGAACTCTTATCTATTTGGCTGTCAAAAGGAGGCCGGCCTCCTTGCCCTCCTCAGGAGAGGGGGGATTGACTCGCGGACACAATGCTCGACCGGTGCGGCCTTATATAGCCGGTTTCCCCCACTACCGGACGCTGTTATCTTGCTTGACTCGATGACGCGTTCGTGTGTTCTTCGTATGTAGACTAATTCCGCATGTGTGCGTGAGTATTATTGTTAACATTGGGAGTAGTATTTCGTCGTGTTACATTATCTATTTTTAAATACAAAAAAGTTTCACATAAATCGAATTTAATAAAATAAAATAATTTTTCGCTTTAGCTTACAAATAAATTATCAAACCAATCAACAAGAACGGACCGGTAAGTGGCATGAGACGGTAGGTACTGTAGTGTAGAAACTCCATACGCAGGACGAATGGAACCTCTACGATTGATATGTTTTTAATAAAAAACATATCTTGATTATACTTTGATTCCACCTCACACAGATTTTGATGGGGCACGGCTGCTTTGGCCGTTACCTGTGGTTGGTTATGGTTGGTTGAGTTATAATCCAACTTTGTGGTTCAAGAATTACTGCTCGCAATATGTTCGCAGAGTGCTCGCTTCGGGTGATGGAAAAGGCTACCCTCGTCGCTGTCATAGGCGTAGATTTCTCGTTGCATGCACTAATCCTTTCCATGCTAGTGGAATCAGGTAGTCTTTCCAGGGTCATGCTTAAAAGCAAAAAAGTCCCCGGCAAAAAAATCCTGAATTTAATTTATGTGCCAATAAAATTCTAATTTTATTTTTGTTTTTATTTACTAGCTGCGCCCCGCGGTTACACTAAATTTCGAACCCGTGGAAAATAGAAAATCATCCCATGGCATCCCATAAGAACATTTTTTCATGAAAATCGGTTCAGTAGTTTTTGCGTGAAGGAGTATCAAACAAACAAACATACAAACTTTCGCATTTATAATATTAGTAAGATTTAAAGTTGACTGTTGTAAAGTATATTTTTTGTAACATCCTCACAACTGTACATCATGGTGGCCAAACGTCCATACAAAAATTAACCGTCTCCTTTTTAGTCTATTTTATATAAAACTTTCTCGGAGTTATCATGAGAGCCAAAGGTCACGGTGACGAGCCACTTGCATCCAGCGGCTTCCCGCCACCTCAACCAAGTCGTCGGTCCGCCGGGTTGGAGGCCGTCCGACACTCCCTCTACCGGTGCGAGGCCCCCAAGGAGGAGGCCCATGTCCAGAAATGGTCTTCGTCCGGCTGATGAGAGCTGGGCGATTGGAGAATAAAGGTGATATGGATTTTACTGAGGTGACTAAGATTAACAAAACATTTTTCAGGCAATTCAAACCATTTATTTCCTTACATATTACAAGACTGTCAAAAATTTTACAGGCAATACAACAAATAAGAGAAAATGTGTGCAAAACCTATTACCAATATTTTTTGCTACAGATTAGATAATGTTTAAATTTTACCTGTGCAACGGTTCGATGTTTTACATCTCCCAGGCGTCCCCCGACGTCTCATTTGGTTTCGTTACTTTATGTATCGACGGTGAAGCACCAATAACTTCTAACAGACAGTTTTCGAGAAATTCACTGTTGCCATAGTTTTGACTGTAAAGGAGCTAACCATATGTTCTAGTGAAATCTCAGAAAATTTTTGTTGCATTAATTTAAAAGTCAAAAGTCCAGTCTTAAGGTTTGCTAAAGGGCGATGGAGCGCAGTGTTTTAGGTGTCAAGTTATTGCACATAATCCGAAACACCGAACTGCGCTCACGCACATAATTGCTGACGTGGGCCTCAAAGCCGCGGAGCTCAAATGGAGCTGGACTGGACATGTCTGCCGCAGACCTGACGAGTCTTGGGCACAAATTGCCACTTCATGGGACCCAGACTCAAAGAGGCGACGTGGCAGACCAAAAAGGAGATGGCGAGAAGAACTCCACGTATACCTGCCTGATTGGCGTGATGCAGCTGACAGCTCTGAACAGAGAAAAATGGAAAAAATGGGGGGTGGCCTTTGCCCAACAATGGGACACATAATGGGCATTATATAATAATAATAATAAATTTAAATATGGAAATACCTCGTAACAGAAACATATTATTATTTTCCCAGAAATTAAACTTTTTTATTTGGAACCTGTAAAATGTTGACTTTGTCAGTTAGGAGTTATTGGCACTTCGTGTCGATATGTACTTATTTAGTTATAGATATTTAGATTATATAAGTTCGTTTTCCACATTCAATTAAATAATTTAGCTATAAAAAATTTGGACCAAAAACCAAAATACTGATTATTAGTTACTGAATTTAAATATCTAATAATAATTAACTTATTAATCAAGATTAGGAAAAGATTTCACCATATTTAAACATTCCTTCATTTTTAAAAAAGACAAACTGAATTTTTGGCCTAAATTTGTGAAAGAAAAGCATTTGGTTTTCTACTACGACCTCGTGCAGTAATATACTAATACTGTTATGTAATTATAAAATAATCACTAGATATCTACAAGGCGATTTAAAAATATTCCTGACGAATTGAAAATAAATTTAAATTATCTGTGAGCAGCTTTACTGACTTGAATTGAGAAAAATGGGCCAGAAAAAAGGATATTCGGAAAAAATAAATATAGTAATTACGGACCATAGGGTACACAGATAAGCTCTAATATGAGTATTTTCTTCAATCCCATATGGTTTAGTTCTTGTAATTTGTAGCCTACCACTATAATATCATTATTGAACATTGAAATATGTAATATAAACAAAGCTTATTGAGTTTAATCGATATGATCATATAACTACGGAAGAATCGAGAACTCGAAAACGATTGTAACTCGATGCTACATTCAAATATATGATTTAAATAATATTAGAGGCGGTATTTCTTCTATTAGTTTTCTAAATAATGGTACAGAATGTAAGGAACTTTTTAATATATGCTCTAAATAAAAAGTACCTGTTAGTTAGCCATATCTATAAGTTTATAGCTCTACGTCGCGTTTTGCTTACCGTAACAGTAAAACCTGAAGTGATCACCAGACTTGCAGATCATGTGTAAACGCATATTTGAGATAAATTAATTTGTAAACACACTATGAACTAATTAAAGCCAACCTAAAATCAAGAACATGAGAAGTGGTCTACGGTATAAATAAGTTTAGATGTCACTGCTGCGGTAAAGAGATAATAAATACACACTGCCGCGTTGGGAAAAATTGATAACTGTAGAGCTAGGAAGCTATAGAAGTGTCACCTAAAATATATACAAGTATTATAATAATAGTACATATTTAATAGTTGTAGTTTATGAATTCGTTACATTATTGATTTCTATATTACTTATAGTAATAGTCATTTGGTGTGTGAATAATTGAGTTATAACTACTAATTTAAATAATATATTTAATATTACGTTCCGCTCTATATTGATCTACAATATTATAAACATTAATCAAAACAGCTAATAGATCATTATTTTATGCACTTAGTGAAAATCTGTTATCAATTTTAGTGTGAAACACATGAAATGTCTGATTAGGATTCCGTCACAAGTAGAGAAATTGTATAATTTATATTAAGTATGTACGTACAGACAGACACACGTAATTTTTGAATATTTTTGCGTTGACTTGTACACGTAAAACAAGTTACCCACGAAAATACACTGAAACCCTAGTAACATGGTACAATTTTTCATAAATATTAATAATAGTTTATATAGTATATAGAATTGTATATACAAAGTAATCATTTTTGAAAATTTTAAATTTTCTAAATCACATTTTTAACGAAATAAAAACGATTAACTTAGTTTACAACCATTTTTTTGCTTACAACAGCCCTATATCTAATTAGAAAAATGTAAATCATATTTTTGTATTTTACTAAAACTCCTTCAATCGAAAAATATAGGTCAGGAGCATTTATTTAGACATAATTTATAATAATTTACAGCACTAGAAAATATTTTTACTAGAAAGCTTTTTGTATCTATCTAACACTCAGATCAAAATTGTGCAAACTATTTTTTTATATTTTAAATAAATATACTATTAAAGTGTAATATCCAAAAAAATACATTAAATGTACATTCAATGTATGTCACTTGCGCATTAAGTACATACAAGACCTAGTAGCGAGTTGATAACCATGAGAATATCATAGGACGAACGTTAAAGAACTTCTTGTACTTTCTGTTATCCTGGCAGCGATGCAGCCCTCAAGGTATGTATGGAAAAGTCTGGGTAACTCTTCCGATCCCCCTGAAACAGAAATATACATATATTGAAAACTGAAGATTGAAGAAAAAAACTAACAAGAAAAAATCAATGAGTATATTAAACATCACGTTGATATTGTAAGATACCGACCATATATTGTGCTTACTTTGTTCTCAGACCAAATAAAACGTAAAGACGTAATGCTGTCAACAATGAAATGATGCCGGTTTCGTGACAACGACAAAAAATGTGTGCACTTAGTGAAGTTGCCGTGTAGTAAAAACTTATTACCCGAATATGTTGTCAAATACGGACAGGCTGAATGGATAAGTAAATATATAAGTTAGCCTTTTCTTTCAACCACTGCGTCGTTCGAAACCTTGATTCCTTGCTGGTATTACCTGGTGCCGAGCCCTGCGGTGAACAGGAGACGCCGCCCCCGCCTCAGGTACTCCGGGCAGCGCGTGAAACGGAACACCACGGGCGCGCCCTGCCCCGCGCGCAGCTCGCCGCACCCCGACATTATACCCTGAACACACAGATAGACATTGAATATTTTCTTCCTACTCCTCCTTTTATTTCTTCTGATTTTCAAAAATACGTTGCTGGTGCCAAGACAGGTTTAGCTTTTCCCTCGGTGTCTCCGAGATAATATCAAAGGGTCGTTGTGATTGCCGCTGTTGATCCTGGCGCTACATCAGTAGCAGTGGTTGGCAAAAAAATAGACACTGAATATATGCACGCTGAGAGAAATATTGCACGTGTAAGCTGAAACACCACGTGCCTGTAAGTCGAAACAAAATGGAGGCCTACACGCATTTCAGCTTGTTGTTAGTCTCGCAAATTAACACACATTTGGGCTAAATATATGCACGCTGATAAAACGACTCGACGTGCACGGAGCGCTGTAAGCCGGGGTAGATGGCGGTGGCGTGTACTCACCTCTATGATGGCCGTCTGGCGCACGTTCCCGACGTGCACGGAGCACTGGAAGCCGGGGTAGATGGCGGTGGAGTGTACTCGCCTCTATGATGGCCGTCTGGCGCACGTTCCCGACGTGTACGGAGCACTGGAAGCCGGGGTAGATGGCGGTGGCGTGTACTCACCTCTATGATGGCCGTCTGGCGCACGTTCCCGACGTGCACGGAGCACTAGCCGGGGTAGATGGCGGTGGCGTGTACTCACCTCTATGATGGCCGTCTGGCGCACGTTCCCGACGTGCACGGAGCACTGGAAGCCGGGGTAGATGGCGGTGGAGTGTCGCAGTACGTGCACGGTCGCCTGTACAAACAAAATTTTAATTGTAAGCACACCGTTTTTGTATAATCGCAAGTGTCACTTGGTTATTACGTGTCCTTTAAGATAACAAACATTCCGGATAAAAGGAACAGTTAAGTCAACAAATGGCAAGCCGACGCTCAAAGACATCGCGCACAACCATAAGCAATACTATTGGTCATCACAAATTTTTTACCGTCCGACTTCTCCCTCTTTAAAATCATACCATAAGACAAATCGGGAAGTATATACACAGATGCTCGAATTATTAGGATCCCCCTAATATATAATAATAAATATTCTTGCACGCACACGCATTTAGCTATGCGTGCTTGTCTTTTACGCTGCACATATTTATCGTTCTAAAATGTCGCTAGCACACTTATCCACGATCACACCACTACTCCTCCCTTGTCTCCTTGGTTTATAGATTCATGCTATATCCTTACCTGGAAATATATACATCCTCTGGGGTCATTAGGGTCCTCGAGTGGGACCTCACCGCACGTGCACGCATCTGCGTCTGCCGGCGCGTGTACGCATTTTGCGTCGTCGTCGCTGGACGTGTCGTTACTTTTGTAAACGTTGACGCTATTATTTCTCCCCGCCTCCTCGTCAGTGGCTTGTTTAGAGATCCTTTTCCGTCTCGCACTCTTGCGGTTCTTCTCAATTTGATTTCCGTCAATCGGTATCTAAAAAAAGATATTTGTTTAAATTATAAGAATGATGCTACTGCTCTTATAGTTAAAAGGATACTTGACCCTTGAGGTATCAGACCGGTTGTAGCATATCTCTTACAAATCTGAATTTTGGCTAAGGTATAATAGTACCATAGAAATAAATTACACCGATGTACCTGCGCAGAATACATTTTTTTGAAAGGCGCGAAAATATTTCAGCCAATCACCAGGTCATATTTTAGCACGGCAAATTCTTCATTCGCCATTGGTCAAACGAGAAATGGCTGTATTGGCATTCGTCAGTAGCTTAGCCGAACGTCAGCTGTCATAGGCTGTTATTCATACATACGTCAAAAGCCATGCAGCACAGATATCGCGAGCGAGATAGCATGAGCTCTCGTCTCGTTATATTTTCAGCCTTATGAGTTGTAGAATAAGGTTTTTATTGAATTGGTGTTATAAATCGGATTATATCGGCCTTTGTTACGCTCTTCTGCGTCAACGACGAAAGCCAATGCAACTTATTTTCGTGGTAGAATTATACCTACTTGTATTCGTAAAAGAGCGACAACAGAAATGGTTATCATGAGCAATGAATCGACATTTATCCGTCATCTATTTTAATATAGTATCAAACATTATGTTGCCTTCGCACGCCCATACCCTACTTGTACCTTACCCACTAATGGGCCAGCAGGAACGAATGTAAAAGTACTCACGTTCACCTAACACGAATGTGAAAGTACCCAGTGTCACATAACATGAATGTAAAGTACCCAGCGTCATGCAAGTACCCACCTGTCTCAGTTTACACTTGCCCGGTGGACAGGCGAAGGTGGGTCTGCCGCCGCCCCGGTACTGTTCGGGTACCGCCAGCAGTACCATGCCGGGGCGAAGCCCTGGCGGGTAGTGCGAGAGCCCCAGCGACGCTGACTGGCCGGCGCGCACGCTGCCGCACGGCACGCGGTTTCTGTATATCGTCTTCACGGATATCTCAACGAACTCGCCCGTGTCCAGAGGTCCTGCAATTATCATTATTATTTAATAAAATAGTAATAAATCACGTGGTTATGCAATTGCCCTGCTCTCCTTTTCCGATCCCTCCAACGCGTCACGAGACTCACAAACTACACTAAACATGACAATATTAATTGTAGCTAGAATTATGTGAATGGTATATTTTATTGTACCGGCACGACTAGGGCGGCGACCCTGATCGTGCCAGTAAGTCCAAAGCATGCACGTTTTTTTAATGACTCACTGTTTGAAAATACAATCAATAAATTATGACATACTTGATTGAAAAAGAAATCGAGCACATTATTGCACTTTTCATTACCACAAAAAAACTACTGACTGTTGAAAAAAAAATATCACATCGATCCGTTGATCCGATTTGATGTGAAAAAAGGACAAACAAACAAACACACTTTCACATTGATAATATAAAGTATGGATTTGGAATAAGAAGTATAATTGGGCAGCTTCAGTACGAAATGAGTCGCTAAAGAAGTGAACAAACAAGTCACCTATGATGAGGTCGTCCCCCTCGGCGAGCTGCCCACGCGCCAGCAGCCCGCCCACCACGGGCCCCGCCGAGTCGCCCACGTGGAACATCTCGTCGATTTGGAACTCGCACGTCTCCTGGGAACAATTTAAAAATTGATTTTTGCTCTGAAGGATGGATTTTTTACGTATCTATCTGTGTGTGTTGATGTTCTGCTAATACCTGGACGATTTGACGGACTTAAACGTATGCGTTGATATCGTGATTTTACTTCAGACTCTTCTATAAACACTACATCTATTTCTATATAGCAAAGGAATCAATAATGTTTACTATAAAATATAGCATAAATAATATATACTATAAAATATCATAGGTATATAAATTTTCAAACCTTTTTATTTTGTAAAAGTGCGGTTTATATAAAAAATTGCGTAAAAGTTTATATATAAATTGCGTAAAAATTATATACAGTATTCCTCACAATCTTTAGTAAATAGTAAGGAGTACTCACATCTTCGGGCTTGTGTTGCGTGTCTGCTGCGGGCGGGTGCAGTGCGAGCAGATACGCATGCAGCGCGTTGAGGCCGGCGCCGCGCACGCAGCTGACGGGGAACACGGGCACCGCGCGCGCCGTCCGCACGCGCCTGACGCGACACACGTGAGTACATACGAAATCTCACGCAGGTGACAGTATACACAAAAAGACCTCGTGTATACAACAGAAATAAAATCTGAGACTCTCAGATATAGACAGCTAGGATTTTTAACAACATTTGTTCTACGACTTTTCATAATACGCTATTTTATTTTTTCATACAAAAATAAATATCAATACAATTTTTGTCCGAGCGTTATAAGCGACTACGGAAAGATAAGATCAACAGACTCGTCGAGGGGTCGCGGGGGCGTCTACGAGCTGTCCACATGCGCTTCATGCATGGACTTCTAAAGAACACCCACAATACTCTAAGAACTTATAAATCATTTACAATTTATTGCCATTACAATTAATTTATTGAGAAAAAGATTAAAAGTCGTAGAACAAATGTTTTTGTAAAAAATGCTAGCTATTTATATATCTGCAAGCTTGCTTATGTTTTAAAAAAATGTTTTGTAAAATTGCCCATTTTTGATCAAAAAGAGCCATACTTTTACGTATTTTTTTAATACTACTCTAAAAAAAAGTTCTCAATTTCAAATCGGTGAGATTTTTTAAATTATCCTCTATAATACTTACTCTTCCTTTTTGTCGTCATTGCCGTCGTCGATGGTGTCCAGAATTGATTTCTGCGGAGCGACGCAGTTCCGCGCCAGGTTCTCATCGGTGATCACCAGGGGTTTCTGTAAGGTGCACGTAAAATTATAGCTAGCTCCTCCTCCCACTTAATATTACATAAATTTACGAAATCTCAAAGGAGTGGAGTGATTGACCCAATCTATACATAATTATAATAAAACAGTAAAATCCATGTGTCTGTACATTGAACATATTTACGAAAAACTAATTGGGAGCGATGTTAAAATAGTATTAGAAGACTAAATGTTTTTTATTTTTTTTGTCTGCCTGTTTGTCCGTTAGTCTGTTTTTCCAGGCTAATCTGCGAAACTACGAATGAAACTTTTTGTGGTGTATAGATACTAAGTCTGGCCAGCATCGAAAATATTTTTGACTGCGGTAAAATCTCTCATTCCTACGGGAAATCGGAATTTCGCCAATTTTGCAAGCAAACAATAACAAGCCACTTGGATTATAATATTACTACGCTACGCGAACGAAGTCGCATGCACCAGCTAGTAACAAAACATAGGATAGAGCATGCGCCATTACCCCGAAGCCATAGCCTACGAGACAACGTTCAATTCAATTTCATCGCTCATACAAATATATCAGCTATCCCGTATGCAACACGTCTAACCTTTATGCGTATGTCTATCGTATATATGCGTATGGCGTCGGAGTAAAAAAAAAGGCTAAAAAAACTCGTGGCACAGACCTTATCTGCGGGCTCCAGAAGTTGCGCCAACCTCGCCGCGAGCGCCGGCAGCGCGGCGGGCGCCAGCTCGCACTTGGTGACGACGGCGAAGAACGGCAGGTCCAGAGCCAGCACCAGACCTAGGTGCTCCTCCGTGATGCGCGTGATGCCCGCTGTAGCCGATATCTGGTCGGAAAGAATTTTTATTTTTGACGTAAAACTTCTATACACGCGCTTGACTTGTGGAGTAAGCTGTCGACAGCGTTACAAAAATGTGTGCTCAGTCAAGTCAAGTCAGTTATAAAAGAACCTTAGCTCAAGTGATTTACAGTTAATTATTCAAAAAAGTGTATAGCCAATGGTTCGCATTTTTCTGTGCACTTTAAGTTCAATGCTATTAAGTACATTTTTCAACGTTCTATAGCAGCCTCAGGGAGGAGACAGTATCATACATACTATAGGTGACAATTTTTCGCTGCGCCATCGCATTAAATATCCGCGTAAACTTATAAGCACGTAGTACCCAATCGAGCTACAGATGGCGCTTTAGCTAAATCGATAATTGCAAAATTTTTTATTAAAAAAATAAGTAATAATAAGTTTTAATTTTTAAAATAAGTATAGTACGCTTATTTACATTTTTTTTACAGCAACATACTGAGTTAAAACCAATTTGTGGCACACATAAGATTACGTACATTTCTTATGCATTGGTTAATCTCTTTTTCCATTTCATGTAAATTATGTGTATCGCAAATAAGTAATTCTTATTCTTATTTATTCTTATTCTTATTTGGATATTGATGTAAATTCAACATTATTTTCATTATTTCGGCAAGTTTAATAAAAGATTTTTTAGTATGGCAAGAACATAGAAGATAGAAGACAAATTATCTAAAATCACAGATCAGTACAAAATGGCGTTTACGCATGTCTGTAGTCTTCCTCCATTTTATATGTTTTTTGTGGTTTCTCGGTTTGGTTATAAGAATCATGAGCAACATTCGCATAAATATACGAAAACTATAAATTTAAGTGAATGTAAATTAATATAATATAATAATTAGAATAGATTTACGTAAGTTACGATTTTTTAACGGATTCTATTGAGTTTGATAATATAAATACCCACTTGTAGAATATGACAGAAATTACCTATATTGTAATTCCGTACAAGTGGATATTTATATCAAACTCGATAGAATCCTTTAAAAGAATCGTAATTTACGTAAATATAGTTACCTAGGTATATACCTACCTATATCTATATGTATAGCTTTTGTGGTTAGTTCAGAGGATATGATATCAGATGGCGACACCATTCAATAAAGGTGTCAATAATTCTTGTGAGTGGGCTCTCTATTCCTTGTATATTACAGTACTCTATGAGCAGCCCATAGATTGAAATGAAAATCGATCTAAGTGAAACTTTTTTGTATTTCACACACACGCACTTCTTTCTTCTTTCTTAAATATCGGTGGTACAAGAAACTGTAATTCTAGGTAACCTTGCGAAATAGGTGGCGTCGTAAAACGGACGTATTAAATATCGGTGGTACTTACAAGAAATTGTAATTTCTAGGAAACCCTAGGAAGGCGGTCGTAATATAGACGTAACACAACCGGAAATGACATTAATAGAAAAATATTTTAAACATCGGTGGTACTAAATGGTCAACGCACACATGTCAATTCGGAAAGAGAACGTAACCGTATTGCTTTCCTTGAAAAGCGAAAGCAATACGCTTTCGCTTTTCAAGGCGAGACGATTACGTTACGTTTCCCATGAGTGTGCGTTGCAGTATGGAGATTCATATAAAGAATACTGAACGGCTTGACAGTTACAGTTAATTCGAAACTATTAAAAAAAGTTTACGACAACTATACGAAAATACTTTTTTCAAACAAGTTAAATAGCGAAAAATTTAAATCATGCTTTGTACCGGCTCGTACAACGAACGGCAACCTCGTACCGGGTAAATGACCCCGGCCGGCCTATACTCGCTATCAACTGACAGTACAGCGTGTACGTAGTGAGAAAAACCTTTAAAAAAATCCTGTGGCTAAACTATTTCTCCGATTGATCTGATTTTTGTTGTGTAGCCTGGAAATTATGCACTAAATATGTGGTTTCATTTAATGTCTCTCGCTTTTATCAACCTTGTATATGTCCGATACTTAAAAAATCAAGTCTTAAAGAATAGCAATTCCGACAACAACTTCACTCACCACTAGCATGGCGTAGTGCGGCGAGTACCCGGTGAGGCCGTGTAGCGTGGTGCGCTGGTACTTGGTGTGGCCCGCCAGGTCCAGGAACGACACCAACTTGGCGCTGCGCTCGCCGATGCGCTCCGCAGTCATGAGCTCGGAGCACCCATAGTTCACCACGTTACCCTGGAGAATATTGTTATAATGAGACTGTATTACCGACGCCTATAATTGATTATATCTATCTGACGTACGTCGCATTACACCAGAATATATAAAATAAATGTTGTCCTAGCCGAGTTTGGATACGGCGGCCATCTATATAGACGTGTCATCGGCGCGGGACATATTATAGTGCACAAGTGTGCGCGCAAACACAAGTGCACTCTCTAATCCCTCATTCTCATGTTCCGATGGGACGGCAGTCCGACACGACCGGTTAGAAATATGCGTAGGACCGACAACTTAACGTGCTCTCCGAGGCACGGGAGTGTAACACCGCCAACTTCCTGACTCCGGATTGATTAGAAACTGAAAAATCCCAATAATAACTTTGGGTCCAACCCGGGATTCAAACCCGGGATCTCACGTCTGAGGTTGAACACACTTACCACTAGACCACGAGGCAGTTAACACATACGTAGCATTTAGCTTTCAACTTATATATAGCATATAATAGAACATAAGATAGAGATACATCAATAAACAGAGCCAGCACTTTGGCTGAATGTGACGTACCCTAATGTTAATTTTAGGTATTAAATACTTA
>LUGF01033127.1:308821-321133 GCA_001625245.1 Calycopis cecrops | reverse complement strand
GCGGCACTCGACACATGCATGATGCACATGAGTGCGCACCCAGTGGCACATAAATGGACAGTCAAACTTTTCTCCAATCAGCTTCAGAATGGTGTTGGTGCTCCCGCGAATTCTGTGTATCAGCGACGCAATTTGTTTACGAATAACGGCGTGAGAGCCCTCGGTGTGAGTTTCCGCGAACATTTCAGATGCGCTACAGAATCGCGGGAGACCCAACATCACTCTGAAGGCATTATTATATTGTTACAGCGTAACATGTAGCGTGGCACTACCTTTTACCAAAGTAGGTTTGGGGTAAGAAAGTGGGAGCAACTCCCGCTCAGGCAGATGAAAGAGATGCATCCCGATATCTCTTAGGTTAGGTTTGTAATAGCTAATTTACGTATTATTATAATGGCCAGGGGGAAAACATTTGGTTAAGCTTCTCTCTACTGGGAGACAAAAGGGCTGGACACGGGCCCTGAATATAATTATGCAGCGCTGGGTCGAGGTGGGGGCTTAGGGAGGCTGTAGACCCAGGCCCCGTGAGGCTTAAGGGCCTTAAGATAATTTTTGTACCCATAATAGGGCCTTCTTCTCAACTCCTAGATCTCCAAACCCCGAGCCCCGTTAGAGCTGAATCTGGCTCTGAATATGTGCACTAAGAATACCTATACGCCACCGCTTGTACGATAAAAAAACAGTTCCATATTTTTAGGTTAAACAAACACACACATAACTCGCCTTTAAATATTATTAGTCAGATATCGGCAGTTTACTATGGATATCTACTGGACTAGTATTACTCAGTAACGGTAACAGTATAAGATCCCATCTTCTGTAGCGAATGACTAATTTTCTTCAGGTTTCAAATGAAATATTGTTCACCTCATTCAATTTTCATTTTTTGATTAATCCATTAACTGTTAAGTCGCAAAAAGTAACATAATTAGTGTCTAATACTTTCTTAAATATCCATTAATTTTTTTGTTGGTATGACAACGCATTGCTCTTATTGGTTATTAACAGCAACCACCCCATATTCTAAGTAGTCGATTGTTGGTGGTTGATCACATGGAAGGAATTGTTTTTTTTTATAGCATAGCATTTTAGGCAAACGAGCATGCGTGCCTCTACGGATGCCAATGGAGAAATCAGCAGATGGCGGCGTGGATTAGGACGACTGGCGCGGCGGGTCCGCTTCGGACAAATTGGTGGCGTGTCTCGGGTCGACGGGGACTCGGGTCGGACGTCGACACTATTGGGTCCAGGGGTACGGACCTGACCTGACCTTATTGCATGGTTTCGACTTTGTAGGTTGGGCTGTTGAGAGGCAGTCGGACAGTCGCCAAGGAGAAGTCTGATCTTTTCATCGAGCCCAGGCTGTCGCCGGAGTGATCCTGTTGCTTGTAGATCCGGGACTCTCCAATAATAGCGGCCGAAGGCACCCCGGCACAGGTTACGCACGGCAGAGGTTTAGTCGGTAGAGCCAACCCCGTTGCCGAGCCCGACACTGCACCCGGTTGAGCCACCCAGGTTCCTGGATAGCGTACGTTAAGGTATTCCCGTTACCAAAATAAGGGGTTCACCGGATAGTTTGGGATCTTGCACTATTATAGACACCCACTATCGACTATTTTGAACTTTGATAACTATAGTGATATCCCTAACACGCGTGCAACGAGTGTTTGTTTGGATAAAATATCATAAAATAATCCATTAATTCCGATAAGAAAATCTTAAGCAAATAACTAAACGGTCTATGCATTTGTATGTAGGTTTGATGGGTGTATACTTACAAATCTATAAGTAGGTAATAGAAATGCCTCTCTCACATAATGGACGAAAGGCGATAGTCGTAAGTCCAAAATTTACAGTTTACAGCGTGAATTGGATCCGATTCGTCTGGAATGCAGCAAGGCCTGCTGGTACCTTTTGCTCTTTTTCTTGCTCAAGTTAAGTATGTTCACATAATTTAGGTAGGCTGCCCTGTAGGCCACAATTGCCTAGTGGTAGGTAAACCTGCATTTCGCGGGTTCATTTAAAGACGTCTTTGTTCAACAGTGGACTTATTCTTCTTCATGTCGATGGCACGTCATTTTTTTATTGATTTAAATATGCCCGCTCCAGTGCTTCGGCAGTTCAACGCCCATGGCGTTAGCGCTCATGACGTTATTGAGCGTGCATGGTTGGGGACTGGAGGGGCAGATTAGAGTATGTTCCATAGTTTGTTCAGGGGCTCCGCAGTCACACTGGGTCAGGCTCGGATCTCTCCTGCCCCACTTTACCAGGTTCGTTTGGCAGCGACCGACCGGTTCTCAGCCTATTTAATGTCCTCCACGTTGGCCATGGTAGTTTGTGGCCAGGTGGAAGACATTCTGCAGGCTCTATAAAATGTACCGGAGGGGGATGTTTCTCCTTCCACAGCGAAACTCGCGCGTCTCCACTTTTTCCGGTGAGGGGTTGGGTGGACTTTAGGAAGTTATTACGCGGACTTATGATAATGATGATGTCATTTACACCGATAAACATTTCTATACCCGTTTATATCAATAAGTATTCTATAATTACCATGACAATGCATTTTTATTTATAAATAATTTACTGTAATAGAAGATAATGTTACAATGCGTCCTTATAAGCCACTATCATAAGATAATTAATGAAAGCCACATAGTGCTTATATGATATGTCACCCTAGTCGTTACAAATAATAATTAAACATTAGGCAATATCATATCATCATAGGTACCACTTAGTTATATGTACCACTTTAGACAAGAATGACCAGTCTTTATCATTCTTGTCTAGAGTTCGTACATACAAGGTTATTTTTAGAACACCAACAAGGTCTTAGGAGTGGACATTTAGTCGACTATGCGGACCACTTTTGTCGTAACTCAATAGTTATACATTAAATTTTGAAACCATAAAAGTTGTTAAAATGCTTGTGTAATGAGGGATATTATAAGAACTTTATATCATCATAATTCATAACATATTAAATTCAATTTATTATCCCTATTATTATTATATTATATTATTATTTAGTTTATTATATATATACTATTATTTAATTTATTATCGATCAATCGGCCTGGTTTTTTCTGTGGACAGTTCACAGTTCACAAGCAACTTTTATTGATCTCAAAACATTGCTTGCTTGCAAAACATTGCATACTTTTGAAGAAAAAAAAAATTGTTTATTTTTTTTTGTATGGAGAAAAACATAATTTTGCCATTTCACAGTGAAATAACTACGAATCACCTGTGTGACTTATGAATTATGATACCTTGTAGAGGACATTGCTGTCGACATTAAAGACACCTTTTGCAAAAGTCTGCGACGAAGAGGCTTAAGTATAGGCATTTTACTTAAAAACCGGCCAAGTTCGAGTCGGACTCGCACACCGAGGGTTCCGTACCAACGAAAGGTCTCTGCGACATTTTTTACCAGAAAGTAAAATAACTTGGTTTTTCATAGCGTTTGTATGAAGTACAAAGTTGTATTTGCGTTTTTTTTTTTTACGATATAGGGGGGCAAACGAGCAGTCGGAGCCATTTTCGTGACTACCGACGCCCATAGACATCCGCATAGACTATAGAGGCTATGCAGATGCGCTGCCCTCCTTTCTCCTCCCACCTCCATGGGTTTTTTGAATATGTGTTATTTCTCAAAAACTAATAATGATATCACGCTCAAACCAATTTTCGTTGATAGTTGTCATTAGGATCTACAGCATATATATTTTTTAGATTTCTCACTCTCTTATTTTAAAAGTTAGAGGGGGGAGGGTGGACACAAATTTTTCCACTCTGGAATCTTTCAAACGATTAATTTTGACGAAAAATGGTTTTAGTAACCTTAATGTCATTTTTAAATACCTATTCACAGACATCCCTCACATACAGGTTGAATATTTTTTTTTTAAATTCAGTTCTATGTATGGAGTGCCCCCACTTTATTTCTTCATTTATTTATTTTTATTCAAAATTCTAATAGCGGTTCACAGAATACATCAACCTACAAAGTTTCAACTACGACGGCCCAATAGTTTCGGAAAAAAATGACTGTGACATACGGACGGATGGACGGACAGACATGACGAATCTATAACAGCGCGTTCACGACCACAGCGGTGCGAATTGCGGCGCGGTGAGCGGATCGTCTGTCTCTCTTTCACTCGATACTCGACGCGCGAGTGAGAGAGAGACAGACGATCCGCTCACCGCGCCGCAATTCGCACCGCTGTGGTCGTGAACGCGCTGTAAGGGTTCCGTTTTTTGCCATTTTGGCTACGGAACCCTAAAAAGCAAGTGGTGACGCATGTTTTCTCGCTAGTCGCTCCCACGCATTAGCGCATTATTGGGTGGGAGCAAGAGAACAGAATGTGTCATCATTCTCATCATCATTATCCTCATACATAGACCTCCCCACGCACGAATTAAATGCTCGGTTACGACTTTACTAAAAAAAAAGATTTATTTATTTAAATGAACAGAGTAACGACTTATTGATCTAATACAAAAGTGATAATCATAATTAACTACAATGTATCTTATTTATACTAATCTTATATGCTAACAAATCATCCTAAGTAGGACAGCTGACAAAGGAGATTTGGCCAGGGCTGTCGTACTTAACTCACGCCACTGAGCACGGTCTTCAGCTCTCCGAAGCTAGACAGTGCCAGCCACTTTACGAATGTCGTCACTCCAGCTAGCTGCTGGACGCAGCTAGCTCCTACGCTACGTTTGCCAAAACTTGGTCTCCACTCTCTTTTGCTCCTCCTTCGGTTGTCGGTTCTGTGGCAGATGTGGCCAGCCCACTGCCACTTCAATTTGCTAATTCTTTGGACTATGTCGGTAAATTTAGTTCTCTGTGTGATTATAACATTTTGGATGTGATCCTTCAAAGATACTCCCATCATAGCCCTCTCCATAGCTCGCTGAGCGCCTTGTGGTCATGAAGCTTAGACCAGGGACCATGCTCTGTGGTAGTGTGACTTGTACAAAAACGAGCGAAATGTAATGTTAGATGGCTCTGTGTCTGTAATGTCGGGCCCCAGAAAGGAGGGAGTGGTAAAACGGGAGGACACTTAAACAATTTGTAGGGAGTCAAGAATCGCATGTTGGGGAAGAGCCGGTGAGCAAATCCCCGCATCTCCCGCGATCCGCTCCGTATACCGAGAGATAGAGGAGCATGGGTGGTTGGTGGGTAAGCTCGCTGAGCGACCTTTAGTCGGTGACCCAGCTTCAGTGTCAGTATCTACGTCTCAGCCCCGTTCGTCATGACACAAGAAAATCTGTACCTAGGTCATGAACTTGTCACGTGACAATCACGTCGTATTTGTACGAAAATTATCTAAATAGTAAACATTTTTTGCTGTGTCAATGTTGTTATTACAATTGCTAATTGGCCAATATTTAATTATATCAAACTTTGATTTTCAGTAACGATAGACCTACCTATACGCTTAAGTAGGTCTATACATGTTTAAAAGAAACAACAAAGTTTTTGTTAAATACTGTGTAATCATCGGATACACTAGGTATATTCCTACTAATAACGAAAACTTATCCGTATGAAAAGAAAATGAATATAACTAATTACTTAATACTTATATTATTGTTCAATGATTTTTAGGTGACGCAGTTACGTTTTATCAAATCCATATAACTCTTTCAACTAAAAATCACAATTATCAAATTTGAAAGCAGCCTATAGCCGTCTACTGCTATAGAGCTTCAATTTAGGTTCCTGTTATCTCCGCTTAAAAATAAATAATAAAATACCTATTGATTTGATTTTTGAACCTAAATCCGTATCCGTCTTCAAATCCATATACTTATTATCTTCATCTTACTAATATTATAAATAGGAAAGTTTGTATGTTTGTTTGTTTGTTTTTTGTTTGTTTGTTTTTTGTTTGTTTGTTTGTTTGTTTGTTTGTTTGTTTGTTTGTTTGTTACTCCTTCACGCAAAAACTGCTTAACCGATTTTCATGAAATCTGGCCATACATGGATGGTAACTTAGAATAACACATAGGATAGTTATTATACCGAAAAAATGTTCCTGTGGGATGCCATGTGATGGTTTTCTATTTTCTACGGGATCGAAATTTACGCGCGTGAAACCGCAGGGCGCAGTTAGTAATACATAATATAGTTAGGTATTTCGCTTTAAAATACTTCATTATAAGCTGATAACGCATATCGCCCATGCAGGCATCATGCTGTGATGTACGACATGAGAATGACGAAACAATTCGTGATGTAAATGATGAGCATAAAATATGTTTATCAAATGATAATTAAAATGTATGACTCTCCAGACAAAACAAAAGAGTAGGTTAGCTCAGAGGCTATCGTGAAAAACATAACCCTTATATCACCACTTTGCTGTCCGTCTTTTTTTTATGGTATACCGGGGCAAACGAGCAGACGGAGCCATTTTCATGACTACCGACGCCCATACACATCCGCATAGAGCTTATACAGGTTCGCCGCCCACCTTTCTCCTCCTAATTCCATGGGCCACCGGCTACATACACACCACCTGGCACTTTACGCCGGTTTCGTGTAAGCGAGAGGTACTCCCCGGTCGTGTCGGCCCAATTCGGCTACATGCATGCATGCAGTGTGGCACTACCTCTTACTACTGTCTGTCTCTCAACAACTCTTTCTCAGCCACAAATATGATATTAGCAAATGTCGAGTCCTAAGGTCTGCAACGTCTTGAAGCACAGAAAAAACATACTTCTGAGTGAACGCAATCAAGATATCGACAAAGATCAGTCGTTCATGTGCAAATTTTCAAAGAGTAACTGTAATGTAGGTGTAAGTACTTGTAATTACTTTCTGATGACAGTCATGGATTTTGGAAGAATTAAGAACTTACAAAACAAAGGAATATCCAAGTATATCTGATAATTAGTAAATTATAATTATATCACTAAAATACTATTACGTTGAGTTATATTTGGAGTAGGTACATTTAATACAGTGAGTGCAAGCGTCTGCAAATATTTAAGTTTATCAAGATATCATTGAAACGCTCGTATGGGTCGGAACTTGCACGCACTTGGACGTTTGACTTACCGCTATCAGTAAAACCTAAAAGGAGTTGGTTATTAATCGATTGTATTTTTATTTCCCAAGTTAGTAAGAGGTTGACCTTGACCACCCCTGAAATTTACTTCTTACTTTCAAGGCACCCAGGCAAAATCCATTTTTTTGTGCAGTGTGTTTTTAAATTTTATGAACCATTTGGACTTTCCAAATGGAAAAGGTGAATGAAGTCAATGCATAATAATATGAATTTCCTCTGGTAATGTGGATGTTCATTTGCGTCAACGGTCACAAAAGGCCTCCAAGGTTCGATATTTACCTTGATGTAATTTTAAAAATATTTTTATGATGGTCTACATAATATATGTAAAATATTTTAACGAATGTGCACATTTAAATAGTCCGGATAAAAATAATGAACGTACTAAGTACTGCCGTAACCAATTTTTAGCAATTAGACAATAGTAATTGATCTACAATTACCGTGAACTCATACAAGTGTACAGCAATCTCTCTTCAATGGTAATAGAAGGTTTCTCTTGTTTTGTTTTGTTCGTTAGTGATACATTCTCTATATAGTTTGTGTTAGTGATAGTCTTGGGGCAAAGAGTATAATAATAATTGTTGTTCGTGTTGAGTATTAAATTATTTAATACTCAACACGCACAACAACACGGAAAAAATCCCTTGATTGTTGCCACGGACAAAAGATGTCAAAATGTCAAAGAAGTTAGAAGACGTTTGAGAATTCACTCCCGTGACAACTGATATGTGACAATTCGGCAAAAAAATAAACAAATAACAAAAATGAAAAGCGAGCTTACATTGTAAAAGAAAACCTAATTAATTTAGATGAATAAAATCAAAAATGAATAGTAATCCAACAATATGTGGAGGCTGTCTAAGTTTTAACCGAACAATAACTGTTCCAAATAGCGATATATCAATAATATTACAAGAAATTGTTGAGGATGTGGTAAGCGTCAATACTTTCACTGTTTACTTTAAATACATAGAATTAGTATAAAAGTTTGTTGTATATATTCCAAGGATTTAGAGAGATATACAATATTTGTATCTTTAAGTCATCATATGTGAGAAATAAAACAGAGGGTCAGAGCGGTGGTTTACTTATGAACTCAGCTAATGTTTGTTAAAATCTTGTGTGAGCCAGTAGTAGTGTGTGTAAGGCTTCATTCACATTTATATAGTTTCATTCCCTACCTATGTTAATGACAGGGAATTCATGTGATTGCTAACAGTATCCAGGAGCCATTTATCCATGTTATTAATGAAGTACATTATTCATAATTAAATACAAACTTGCAGGACACTTCTCGTGCTCTGTGGTTATGTTGGGAATGTGAAGCTGTAATAAGAAGATTTCTTAAGTTGAAACAACAAGTAAGACAGGCACAAAAAGATCTTGCTAAGTATAAGGTACGTGACAATGAGAGGTTGGGAGAGAATGGAAATTTAATCAATTAGAACTAGATGTCAGATAAGTGGGAACTGACCTTGCCTTGCTTCACTCAGCTGATTAGGTACTAATTAAAAAAAATATGGAGATTCATACAAACTTTCAAACATTATTTGTTTTTATGTATGTAGATAGGTTATGGACTTCGATATGTGTTTGCTGATACTAGCAACAAAACTCAAACACTTATACTCATACTAAATAATGCTTATGTATTAACATTGCTAACATGTTTGGAAACTAAGGTATCCTAGCCCAAATATGATAATCATTAGTATTTTATCTTTTAGCGACTGCACACCACTATTACACCTCTATCTCATCTTACTGTTACACACCGCAGTATAATAAATATAACAAGTGAGGAAACTAAAGAAGATACCACCAGTAATGATGTTTTATCCACGGTATTTGTGAAAATTGAAGAAATGCCTGTGCTTGAGACAGATGTCTCAGATTATGAGTATACAGATCACAATGATACTAATAATGACTTTGATAATGATATGCACAATAATAGGACAATGGATAATGATAAAGATCTGAAAGACATTCCTGAGGATAATAAGGTAAATAGTTAAATTTTGTATTAATTTGGTTATGTTTTTATACCTGAATAGAAAAAGCTGTATCATTAGGACCCATTCTACTTCTTTCTAAAGGTGTGCCTAAGAGTGATATTTAAGTAGCAGCGATCGCCCTGAGCAGTTGTAGAAAATCACCGTGAATAGTAGCTGTGATTTAATCACTCTTTAAATCACTCTTTACTTTAGCATGCTGCATCGCTGCCAGCGATCACAGCGAATGCGTAATATCAGTGTCAGGTCGCTGTGATCATGATGTAGTGATTCAATCTCTGTTTGTGCAAAGATCACTGTTTATGAATAGCAGAGTGATTGTTCATGGCGTTCTCAATCACCGTCTCACCTCTAGTTCTGTCTGCCTATCATTGGCCTAGAATCATAAAATTCGGCACAAAATGGTGATGAATCCGTATCTTTATTCACATTTATTGTCCATTTCAAATTATTCTTTGTATGTCTGTCTGTGTGGTAGAAAATCTGTCTATTCAGACAGATTATCAGAGATTCAGGTGAAAAGTTGTGAGATTCACATTATACCAAGTCGGTTAACTTATTTAGTCCCTACTTAAGGAACCTTCTTCCCTTCTTCTTTGACATAATATTTTCTTATGGTAATGTTGTTCAGTTTCATGGGCTAAAATCACCCTATGCTACTTCATACCCTCCCCTTCCTGTTATATCATATACATAGGAACCTATCTACACCTATAATTCTATTGCAATCCAACTGCAAATGTAACTTTGTAATCCTTCATATTTATATGAGATTACATAGTTATTCATGCAGTTGCCCTATCTAAAAAAACTGGGCCAAAGTTACAAAATATTTTTATTTTCCCTTAGTTTAGATACTAAAAAAGTAATTGTATTCTTAATTTGAAAATGCTAGAAGTGCCTTAAACTTATGATGATTAGTCAGTCAGTCAGTTAGTGAGTTATAAAATCGAGAAGTTTTTACACAGTACAATTCTTAAACTACTGCTTTAAATTGAATGAAAATTGAAATATACCTTGTTTATAATATGTTGCCTGCTTAGTAACTGAAAATTCAGGCTTCGTGGTTTATCCATAACGAAGTTATTGGGGATCGAATTTGGCCTGAAATGCTTTGAGAAAAGGATGGTACAGCAGTGTCGCTTCGAGAGGCGCAAAGTCGAGGAAAACCTCGACTTGGCGGGATCACTGCCGTGCCACCCAGATTTGTCAACTTTTATAACATATTATGCTAGTGTCACCCATTAGTATACAACCCTTGGTATGTCAGTCAGACTAATACTTTTTGTATTACCTAATAGTGAAATAAGACTTAAGGACATATATACTTATTGATATGTGCAATACAATTTTATCATCAATGCCATATTAGGACATCAGAAACCCTTTCTCAACCACAATGTAACTGCTTGTTGTAACCATATGACCCCAATAATTTTCTTGTCTCTTCTTCAACATTAATACACCACGTAAAATAAATTTCCAGGTTGTTTCTTTTCAATATAATATTTTCTTTGTTCCAATTTATTTTGTTCAAGTCAACATCTGCCACGGCAGGAGATAGGCCATTTTGGTGTTCCTTGAAAGAAGCCTCTTTTTACATCTATTATTTTTATAGGATTCTGTTAAAGTATTGACTGGACCTATACAAACTATTAAAATTAAAAAAAAATCAAGAAACAGAACTAAAGCCAGTTTTAATGAATCAGATGATGAACCACTGAAATTAAAGACTGAAGACAACTTGGAGCCCGAGAGTAAAAAAAAAGAAGGTATGATGTGTGAACAATACATATATTTTTTTTAAGTACAATGGTGGCAAACAAGCAGCCTAGGCGGCGCCTTTGACTGACAGTATATTATTTATTCTATTTTTTTTTTTTACTATAGGGGGGAAAACGAGCAGTCGGAGCCATTTTCATGACTACCTCCTTAGAGATTATACAGATGCGTTGCTTTTCTTCTCTTTCCCTCTTCCATAGGCTACCGGATACTTACACACCGCACGAAATGCGACACCACAGTTGTCACTTTACGCCGGTCTCGTGTAAGCGAGAGGTACCTCCCCGGTCGTGCCGGCCCGATTCGGCTGCAATGCCGTGTGAAACTATCTAAATACCAAAGAAAATAATAGAAGCTAATTAACTTTACTAACGTATACTGTAAATGTCTCAGTTACAAAAAAAGATCGTCGGAAACGCGAAAAGCCGGCCGGCGTGGTGACCAACTCTAGAGTCGCCAAGAAGCTGGAACAGCTGAACGTGAGCGGGGATCTACTTGAAATGGTCCTGCTCAGCTGGGAAGAGGTACAATTTTATTTTCCATAAAATAAGTCGAAATAAATTAGGTGGTAGGACAATTTCCATTCTTTTTTTTAAGTGGGTAATCCTCATTACTCAGCCGCCCGGGGGAGCAGTTGGATTATGTTGGATTCTTACCGGCTTAACCCCCACTGTGATTTCTCCTCGCACCGTACGGCGAGAACACGGGCACGCTTTCGCACGCATCCGCGAACCCGCTGGTGCCTGGCCTCTCCCGCAGCCCCTCCAGCACGGAGCACGGAGCTCCCCTCCAACAGCAAGGCTCGCCAGAAAACACCGACCATTGAACGGCCGCAGAGGACAGGGAGGACGGCAACGACACACCGCATCTCCTCTTCTTCTGCGGCCCCACCGCCAACGCATCTGACGGTGCACCACCGTTTGGTCGCGGGAGACCTGTTCGGCAACGACACACCGAGACACCTCTCCTCCCGCGACCCTTCCTGGCTGCAGAGGCCAGATAATTCCGACCACCGCAACCCCCTCGAACGCATCCAGATCAGACCCACCGCCAAGCCCACTCGGAGCGTCCCCTCCTGGGATCCCTCTTGGCTTCACCGTGGTGATCCATGCCACGACTACTAATCCCCCTCACCACGACAAGGAGATCCGTCGAGGGGGATATGTAGTCCAGTGGCCACATCTAGTGTATGTTTTTTTTAACTCTATAGGAGAAGGGGGGAGGGGAGTCAATCGAGCAGTCGGATTCATTTTCATGACTACATAGAACCATAGACATCCGCATGGAGTTTATGCAGATGCGTTGCCCTCCTTCCTCCTCCCTTGATGGGCCATCGGCCACCTTCATGGTCCACCGGCTACTTACGCAGCGTGTGCACGACGCAGGTGGAGTCGGAGCGCCAGGCGGCGGCGTGCCAGCCG
>LUGF01033127.1:280864-291599 GCA_001625245.1 Calycopis cecrops | reverse complement strand
CTTCTTGAGTGAACTGGTTTGTTCATCCTGGGATGCTGCCGCTAAAGCCCAGGCCCGGTAGCACTCCTGCTTATAGCGCAATGCTAATCTGCAGGAGCACTCCTCCTCTCCTCTCCTCACGGTTTTACTGTAAAATAAAAAATGGCCGTGTTATTCAAGAAAACCCCGTTTTTTTAAATAAAAAAGAACATTTTCCGAATATACGCAATTCCGGTCTTCTTTTTGAATTTACACTCTCAGTGACCCCCCGAGAGATCTACGAAAAAACTCCACTCCACACAACACACACAACTAATTATTCATGGATCAAAAATCAAAATCTATAATGATTATAAAGGATGATAATAAGCTGACAAGCGGACACCCATATACATCCGCGTAGAGGTTATACAGATACGTTGCCTTCCCTCCATGGTACACCGGCTACTTTTAGTATTTCACAGTAGTTCACTAATATTTGATAACACCTAAATATATTTGGGTAATAACTCTATAATTTATTAAGTTTTTGTTTTTTAAGGAGTAAGAATTTGATTATATATATGATTAATAAATAAATGATATAGTAAATAATTAATAGTTTTAATATTAATAATTTAAATTTTTGTCTACTAAGACACTGCAATAAATACATTGGAGCAAATTTTCTTCATTTTCAGCGCTTCTAGTGTTAAAGGTGTGTGCTCTAGAAAACATAAAAATAGATATAATTATATCTATTTTCATGTTTTCTAGAGCACATCAACCATTTGTAATAGGTAGCCACGTATTGCAGCCGAATTGGGCCGGCGCGACCGGGTTACCTCTCGCTCACACGATGCCTGCGTAGTGACAGTGCGTTGCTGTCGCGTTTCGTGCGGTGTGTAAGTATCCGGTGGGCAATGCAACTGTATGCGGATGTCTATGGGCGTCGGTAGTCGTAAAAATAGCTTCGACTTCTCGTTTGCCCCCTAAAAAAACCATGACCTGCACGGAATTTGAAGCTGCGAACTCTGGGCGGCATACCCGCTTACCACTGCGCCAATTGGTCTCCTCTCCTCCTAATTGGGATGAGAAAATAGAATTGATTCTATTTTGCCTTCCGTAAGCGAATTTATCAATCACTTGATAGATTCCAGTCATTCTTAGTCTTTACGCAAGAAAAGCATTTACGTCGCATCAGCACATCCGGGAGGCTTGCCATCATGTTCTAATCAAATTTATTCTGAATCAAAAACAGTTGTAACGTTACAAGCTCCCAATAACAATTTTATCCAAGGGGAGGATTTTATACTTACGTAATTAGTAATTGTAGTTGGTTCTGGCGACATATTATTATCTCAGCGAAGCCCGTATGAAAAAAAAACAACAATTTTAGTAGAAAAAAATAATTTTATTTACATATAGGTACACTTTAAAAACTTATGTTCAATTCAGTCCATTCGAAATTAATACTGTTTACAATTTTCTCACTAGTTTCATTTCAAGGTAGAAAACAATTATTAACCTATACATAATTATAATAAAATCGTAAGGAATTCAAAACTGTACATTGAATATTTTTTTTAAATAATATTAGGGGCGTGATCTATAATTGATATAAAGGCCGTAATAAGTATAGTTTATATAAGTGTATATAAGTATAGTTTTTAGAATTTTGTCTGTTTGTCTGTAGGTATGCCCAGGCTAAACTCAAAAAGTACTGCATGGATTTAATTCAAATTTTGCATGATTTTTGCTATCAGGTCGGGTTAACATATAGGCTACATAATATTATCTCGATATTTCCACGGGATCGAAACTTATGCGGCAGAAACCGCGGGGCGCAGCTAGTACGGAAATATACATCATTAGTATAATTTTAGGAGGAATAAGTTCCGTTTATTTATAAGTATTATGTACCCATTATGAAACAATATCATATAACTAATGTTCAGTTGCAGGTTTCAAAGTTTGAAAACTTGTAATGAAATATCACTTTAAGGCGAAATTAATTTCAAAGGAGAAACTCGATTCTGAGCCCAATTCTGGGCTTAGCTGTACACAAATCAGTAAATGTACCAAAAAAATCGTAACTTTTTTCTTAACTAACTCATATAACAACATAACATAACATAACAACATACATATCAAGTGGCTAAGTCCATTTATAGTACGTAACGAATGAATGTTTTTCATTGGCCGGGTTCTTTGTACAAAAATAATGACAATTTCATTATTTTTGGATTAAAGCAGCTTAAATCTTCTGTAAGGGGTAAAAATTCGGCTCAAAATACTCGTTGTTTTCATACGAACCTAAGTCACAACGTCATTAGAAATCAAATTCGCCCAAGTCCGATTCGATCAATGACAGAGAATGCACAGTGTGATGGTCGCAGTTGTTGGTTTTATGTCGTGAGGTTTGTTTCGTGCGTTTGCGTTTTTATCGAATTATGGAGGAAGAAATAAATGTTGTGAAGCCTGAATTAACTAAAAAGAAGTTAAAACTCCAAACAAATGAATGTTTTAGTAAGTAAGTTTAAATTTGCACCGACATCACTTTTTTGGGTTTGTGTTTAAATGAGCGTATACCTACCACTAGATGTCACGTAATAGGTTGTAGCTACTTGCCAGAAGAAATTTTGGATTTTGTTTAACGTATTAATCGTTATCATATAATATATCTAATTATTTATTTAAGTATAGTCACACTCAAATTGAGTGCGACTCCGTACATGCTGCCATCGAACGGAAGTTAAAGAATAGAGAAATAAATCTACCCAGCGATTATATATCTGCAACGAAAGAAGCAAGACGAAATCTTACCTCGTATGAAGCTGTTGAAGGATTAGCTACGATTGTTTTATTTCACGAATGCGGGCGAGCCGACCGGGTCGTTCAACAGAAAACATCGCTGCCCTGAGCCACAGTGTTGAAGAAGATCAAAAGTTATCAATTTCGCGACGTTCTCAACAATTGGGGTTATCCAAAAGCACAACATGGCGAATTTTGCGAAAGGATTTGGCTTTAAAGCCTTACAAGATTCAACTGGTGCAGAAATTGAAGCTCACCGACCATTCAAATCGCCGTAGATTCACTCAGTTCATTCAGGAACAACCTGCTGGTTTTTCTCAAAAAATATTTTTTTCAGACGAAGCACATTTTCATTTGTCAAAATCAAAATTCAAATCAAAATTGCCGCATTTGGGCTTCTGAAAATCCTAAAGCAATTATTGAGAAGCCTGTGCATGCTCAACGTGTCACTGTGTGGTGTGCTATGTGGTCTGGAGGTGTGATTCGGCCGTTTTTTTCGAAGATGAGGCTGGAAATGCGGTAACAGTTAATGGATCACGCTATCGCGAGATGTTATCATCTAAATTTTGGCCTATTATTGGTGACAGGGATGTCACTGAAATGTGCTATCAACAGGACGGTGCCACATGTCACACAGCCAATGAAACGATCAATTTATTGCAAACCAAATTTCCCGATTGTATAATTTTACGAAATTCAGCTGTTAAGTGGCCGGCCGGATCGTGTGATTTAACACCACTGGATTATTTTTTGTGGGGCTATGTTAAAGACAGAGTTTGTACGGAGCCAATCGAATCGATTGCAGCCTTAAAACTCAAAATCCGTGATGTCATTAACAAAATAGACCCTCCATCTTGCCAAAAACTGATTAAAAATTTTGATGAAAGAATCAACATCTGTCAGCGTGGTCGTGGTGAACATTTGTCAGATATAATTTTTCATTCATAATTGCCTAACTTTTCTCTTTGTAATACAATAAAAATTTTGGGTTGGCATTAGAATACGTCTACACGAAAATTAGGGTTTTGAGGGTTGGATTATATAGATTTAGGCTTTCTAAGACCAACAATACTAGTCCAAGCCTGCGGAAATGTTTAGTTTATTTTATATGAATTTTTGAAGTAATGTGAAATGGGACGACATTTTTTCAAAAAAAAGTGTATTATATGACACATTTATACCAATAAATTAGGGGAGGGTATAAATACAATGTTTTAAGTTATACTAATATTTTACGTATTTAATAAAAATAGATTTTGTTTTTTTTTTTATATTTTTAAGATGATTTAATGTTTACGGAACGTTCAGTATGTATGTATTATCTATGGCGGGCGCCATTTTGTTGAAATGAAGGTTGATGACTAACGATATTTGACGCATTCCAATTCTCTTTGAGTGTGTGAATGTGCTCCCTGCGTTTCGGTTTCTTTCGTGTGATATTTCTGACGATTTTGGCTTGCTTCTCGGACTCCGTGGTCTCCTACCTACCTGTTTTACCTGGCTTGTTTACTGGATACCGACGACTTCACGCATACGACCTTGGCTTTGTTACTGGATTCCGACGATTTATTCACGAATACGACCTTTGCTTGATACCTGGACTTTTTGTGATTGCCACAAAAATTGTGATGGCGGATTTTAACGCGTCACCTCAGAGCCCTGACGCCCTAGTGGCGTCTACCAGTAGAGGTAAATGAATTAATTTGACTTTTATAAAATACCTATGTGTTATTACTTTAATACAAAGAGAGTCATGTGTTTTTTTTTAATTTCCAGTGTAACTGAGGGGAATGAATTTGAAATTATTCCGTCACCTCAGAGCCAAGACGCTCCAGTGGCATCTACCAGTAGAGGTAAATATATTAATTTGACTATAAAATATGTGTTTTTATATAAAAATACAAGAGAGTCATGTGTTTTTTTTATTTCAGGTGTAACAGTAGATGAGCCTTTTACCAAGAGGCGGATGTACTCTTCGGAAGTAAAGGCTACATATAATTTAGCACGAATAATTAGGGAATTAGGTACTCGGGAGCAGGGCGTTAGCTTTGCCGAGGAACAAGGCCTCATATTAAAAACGAAGGAGTGTAGGGTACATAGGGTACCCATAAATATTTATTACAAACATAATCAGTATCAGTAGGTTCGTTTGTCTGCGGTAAAAGCAAATGCCGTGGCAAACGATTATCCAGAGCCCAAGGGACTTGGTTTGAAAATGTGAAATTAGAAGTCCCTCATATTTTTTATTTAATGTATTGCTTTGCGCATAAATGGTCCCATGACCAGGCATTTTTGTGAAGATTTTTTAAAAGATACACAGTGCTTATCTAGGGCGACTATTAGTGAATGGTACAGCTACTGCCGGGAGGTAATAGTCCCCTACCAAATTAAGAAGACTGAGAACCAGGGTAAGATTGGAGGCCCTGGAAAAGTTGTACAAATAGATGGGATTATGTTTGGAAAAAGAAAATATAGTAAAGGTTAATTAACATATTAAAAATAAAGATTATAAGAATATTCTATTTTTACATGCAAACATTGGGAAAACTAGTTTATCTTTAGCTATGTATAAGTACAGGGAGCGAGGACACAACTCTGACAGACCCAAGATTATCATATCAAATACATTTTATGTTCATGTTAAAAATGTACATTGTTTGAATACCTTGTAGGTTATAAATTAACATCAGTAATGGTCTACTGGATGAGTGACAGACCCAACTAAAGTGACTAATTTACAAACAAATATCCTGAATTTGCTTTCTTTTGATATATATACAGGGTTGATACGTATGAGCGACATTAAATTTAACCACATATTTAGTGTATAATTTCCAGGTTTTTTTTTTACCACTACCTATGCTCCCTGACCAATCGTGCTACTATAGCCGACAGTTGTATTTTTACAATTTAGCTGTAGTGAAAGGTCATTCAAATTTGCCTCTTAATAAAGAGCGTGTTTTTTCGTATTATTGTACGGAAGACAAATTTAACAAAAACGCAAATTTGGTGGCATCCGCCATTTGCGATCGGCTTACTAAAACTGATAAAACGGGGATATCCAGAATACGTTTGATTGCTGACGGATGCGGCGGTCAGAGCAAAAATAGTATTTTGATTGGTATGTGCTGCAAATGGCTGGTAGAAAATGTAAGCATTAAGAGTATGGAAATTACTTTTCCAGTAACAGGCCATTCTTTTATGCCTGAAGACCGTTTTTTTGGAGTCATAAAAAAAAACTGCGTAAAATGGAGGTAGTACTTCATCCCAAAGAAATCTTAGATATTGTGTCTGAAAACGCTACGTTAGTGAAATTTGGTGATGACTGCGCAGTTTTTGACTGGAAAACATGTATTAAAGACATAATGAAACCTACCTCATCTTGGAATATCAAATTTAGCCAATGAAAACGGTTCATTCTTCGTCGATCAAAAAAACCGGGTAACGTCCTTGTTAGAGGTGAACTCTATTATAAGAGTGATTTAGCTACCGCTCAAAACATTTGCAGACCACAAAAATTAATAAATATGTTAAACCCAAATACAATTACATCCAAAAGAATCGCTATGAATAAAAACAAGTTAACTGATGTAAATAAGTTACTAAGTAAACATTTTGGAACCAAATGGCAAGATATGCCAGAATTACTCGTGCTGGCTCGATATGACTTCCTAAGGAAAGCCAAACAAATTGAAGACTGGTCGAATGTGATCTTCACCGACGAAACTTGGCTTAATGTCAATCATACCTTAACGAAATCGTGGACTGACGACACTGCAGCATCAACTTCGGCTGTGCCTATAGGAAAGGGCGAACTGCAAAAGGATTTGTATCAGATGCTCTACTCGAATTCAAATCAAAAAAATCTGGCGACTATCACGAAGAAATGAATGCACAAGTTTATGAAGATTGGTTCAGTGAAATGTTGACATTACTTGAAGAACCTTCAATTATATTTATAGATAATGCGCCCTATCATTCACGTCAAATAAATAAAATGCCAACGCAAGCTAACACTAAAGATGAAATTGTTGACTGGCTTCGTGATAATGGCGAGGCTGTGGACAATACATTGCTTAAAAAAGAATTAATAATTTTTAAATTAGAATCCCACCATATCATTGTCAATACAATGCCATTGAATAACTAACTGTGGTGTCGACTGGCTTTTGTAAGTCATTGATACTCTACTTATCCCGCTAGGGATACAGGCGTGATTGTATAAATAAATAAATATGCTCCACTCCTTTACTATACTTGCAATGAGCCTGAAGAACACTGTTTGAGTTCATTAACTGTTTAAACCACAGAGTTGGCTGATATTCTACAGAAATATCACTTTGTGTTCTGTTAATAGAAAGCACCTCTTTTAATAAAAATATAATATCTGCACCCGCCTTCTTAACATTAGTTCACCTGTGATCCTAACATACACTACTATTTTTTACTTAAGTTTATTTTCATACTCACGTTTGTTGAGGTCCAATCATAAATAAATAAATGTTTCTGTTTCAGATAGTATTCAATAACATCATGGCGGTATGCCATAGGTGTTAGCAGAGATCACACACTGCTGTTGTTCAACAAAGCCCTGAGAACGCTCCCTTGGTCGTCGAAGATCAAGAACCAGAGCTTCAAATCGATGGCGATAATCGAGAACCTTCCAATGTTCCGGTAGACCAAGATTCAGATTTTCAGAATAATCCAGAACAAGAAAATCGTGACTTACATGTTCGTGACTATGTAAGGGCCCCAAATTCTTCACGTAGCTGTATGTATCGACAATGTAACAACTATGATCTCAGGCGACCTCCAAAATCAATGAAATTACATTTGGTATGCCATTACCGTTTATACATTCCACCAAGTGCGCGAATATGCAATGAACATTTAGAAAATAATGATTTTGATGAACTACTGGATAATGTAAACGTCACCCATTCCTTTGATTCTTTCTTTTTTAGTAATCTAACAAACATGTTTATTGAAGCTAATAATAATAGATCAAGATTCGACTTTGAATCCTTGACGTCACTGAATGACAGTGAACTTCACTATTGGACTGGGCTTACCTTACAACAATTCAACAATATTTTAGAAGAAACGCCGTCTCTTTCTGAAAACACCAGAAATCCACGATCAGTTCTTGGCGCTTATTTGACAAAACTTAGAACAGGAGAGTCAAACGAGAGACTTTTGGGTGTGACCCGTCAAGTGATCGAATATCGATTGAAAAAAGCACGACGATATTTAACACAAGATTATGTGCCTAGACATCTTGGTCTGGATCATATTTCTCGAGACGAGCTCCTGAGTAAAACTTATATCTACCAAAAAATATTTTCGGTAATGAAGAAAACACAAAACTTTTAATTATTGCTGACGGTACCTACGTGTATATAGAAAAAAGCTCAAATTTTTTATTTCAAAGAAAAAGTTACAGCCATCATAAGTTTCGTAACCTACTGAAACCATTTATATTAGTCAACAGCGATGGATACATAATAGATGTAATAGGTCAATTTTCTGCTACTACGTCAGATGCAACGATCATGCAAAAAATTATGAATGATGACGAGAATGTTTGGCATTGGTTACTTAATAGAGATGTTTTTATTTTAGACCGGGGATTCCGAGACAGCATACAGGATATAGAGTCCCTTGGCTATGAACCTTACATGCCACCGACAAAAGATAGACAAGCAACTCAACTATCTACAGAGCAGGCGAATGACTCCCGCTTAGTCACTATATGCAGATGGGTTGTCGAGGCGGTTAAAGGTAAATTCAAAAACCGATTTAGACTGCTTAAACAAACATATTTTAATCGCACATTGCCGTATATGTTTATCGATTTTCGCATAGCTGCATCTATAATAAATGCGAATTATCGTGTAGCTACGGACAACAGGCTTGAGACGGAAATCTGCGATATCATAAGATCGAAAATAGATACACCAAACTTATTGCACCATTACGTTGAAGGGAAAAACCTTAACAGGCAAAGAACTATTGGCAGCTGAAGTGCTTAGTCACTCAGTTGCAGCTGGCATGTTTGCCAAAATAGCAAAAGGTACAATTTTTATGTTTTACTTACTAAACAGTACTCTTTCAGTTTCTAAAATTCACAAGATTTGCATAGATTTTGATCCTAGTGGTCCCATGTCACTTATATTTTATAATTTGTTATTTTTTTTTAATCTGTAAATTAATGTAATCCCAAATACAAGTCTATTTTTTTTATATTAGGAGAACTACCAATGGAAGCCATGACAACAGCACAAGTTGTTGCAAACTATTTGATTTGGTGAATAGTGACACTGCAGATTTAAGAAGAGGAAAACCACATGCTACCAATATGACCGAGAAATCATCCAACATACAATGTTTCCACGACATGAAAAGATTTTTTGAATCGTTAGAATTTGTAGGAGGTCGAAGTGCACCACCTTCCAAAGATGGTTGGGTATGGACGTTCACGGCAATAATCAAAATATACGAAATTTTAAAACAAAAACATAAGATAAAATCGTTAGCAACAAGGAGATTACAGCAGGACCCACTAGAAAATTTATTTGGGATGATAAGGGCAAATAGTGGTGCTAACCATATCATACCATTCTTCCCTTTAGGGTAAATGTGTTCTGTGGTTCAGTTGCAGCTTAACCGCCAGCTGAGACAGTATTGTTATAAGCTTCGCGTCACAATTATTAACGAAGTACCGTCAGAATGGAAGGTTCCAGTAAACGAAGAAAAGTTATACGCAGTAAAGCAAGCATATTTAGGTTTTTAATTTTAGTATAGGTGCGAATTAAATATGAATATTTATATTTGTGTCGAATTTTTTTTAAGGGTCGTCAAATAATCGCAAAAGTTTATCATTTTCTTAAGCAAGAATATGAATTCCTGGCGCTTCATCAGGAACCGAATTGCGAATTATCTGTTGTAATATAACAAAACGCACTGCAGTAGCAACCGGGGTAAGCGAAAAAACGGTGCAAAATATATTGAAAGAACAAAGGGACAATCTATCAAAAGAACGAGAGTCCGCTAGTACAACTTCGACTTTTACTTCACCGATGAAAAACCGACGAAAAAAGAGCCAATAAAGTAAATACTTATTGATAATTTTAATACCGATGTCATTCGAAGCGCAATACAAAATTTCCATATAGTACACAAACAAATTCCGACATTAGCAAAACTGAAATCAGTGTTAAATGAAAAAATTGGTTTTGATGAATGTCTGGCTACGCTACATAAATTGCTAAAAACTCAGGGCTATAAGCGGTGTAAAACCGACAACAACAGAAAAGTTTTAGTTGAAAGGCTTGATATCCAAGTATGGAGATTAAAGTATTTAAAAAAAATACCAAGTATCGCTCTCAAGGTCGGCCTATTGTGTATACCGTCGAAAGTTATGTATTGACAACACATGTGAGAAATAACACCTGGGCTCAAAAAGGCAAGCTGGTTGCATTTCTCAAAAAAATAAGCCAAATCGTTTTTTACGACGTATTTCAATAAAAGTTGGCATAAACTGAATTTGTTAAAATGTTTCCCATTTGAGTAAAATCGTAGTAATCTCACAACAATAGAGTGGGCTTGTTACCTGCGTTGTCCCTAACCGGTTCAATGGCAAAAACCAGACCCTATCTTAGTACAAAAATTGACTTGGTGAGCGGCGAACGTATTTTACTTGATTTTAAGTGCAATTTGTGAGGAATAATATTACTACTGTTGTGAAATCAACGAAAATCCAACGATGGATCCTATTTCATGAGGTAACGCACTTGTATTTATAATAATGTATTATTTTAGTTATAACTGTATTTATTTTTTAAAGATTTTTTCGCAATATTGAACGGTGTATTCATGCAAACAGAGATTGGTTTCATACATATGTTACATTTCCTATCTCTGATTCAAATAAAAGAAAGAATCCAGATAGCCTTCCAAGTAA
>LUGF01033127.1:218609-274915 GCA_001625245.1 Calycopis cecrops | reverse complement strand
GTTTATATATTCGACTATAAAGTCGTACTATAAAGACGCAAGAAAGGTTATCCAAGAATTTAACAAGAGTACTGGCAATGATTTTGCCAAGTTATATTTGAAGGAATGTGGAAAACCTATTCCCGACTTGAATTATGACGCCTGCATGATTGTAGTTGTAAAGCCGCAACCGGCGCTTCCCCCTGAGTTTCTGGCTATAACGGGTAGAGCTCGAGCCTATGGACTAGGCTCATTGAAGTTACTTCCCGATGGTTTTGACGCTTACGCTTGAAACAAGAGGATCTGTCAGTACAATGTTGGAGATGACGCAAAATTGAAGGAGACCGAAACACCTAGCAACAGTAAGGAGACACTTGTCTCGAATGAGACAATAAGTGGTACCAGCTTACAACAATTCAAGCTAATCATAGTCATTATGTTACAATTTGCAGAAGGATGGTGGAAGTGATTAATGCCTACTTTAAAATAAATTTTAAATTGTTCAGACAAGAATGTATATAGATCACTTCCCCACATTATGCTATACTTCGAAATAGAAGTGCCTTTAATAAATTAGTTTGGTATTCGAGCAAGACAGTTGAGATTCTCTCCGAACATGCCGTTCAGGCTTGAGGGGAAAAGCCAGACTAAGAGCAGCTCAAATGAGGGGACCTCCATCCGTTCCTTTGTATCCTCAGACGGCGATGTGGATTGGGACGACTGGCGAGTCCCTCGCGGACTTTGGTTTACTGAGGCCAGAACTCAGGATGGGAACCGACGACGACGTAATATGGACTGTTTAGATACAGCCGGGCAGTCCCCAAGGTAAAGTCAGGCCTTTTAACCGTTACTTTGGCATTAATCACTTAACTCTTGATGAATTATTGCAGCATATTTTAACAATTCCCAGTGGTATATTATTTTATTATTACCATAATGTCGCATGGAGTCGCGTAAGTCGCATGGAGCCGGCTTGCATAGGTATTGTAACATGGGGAAAACTCAAATAAATACTCTACGTTTGGTATGTCTGTGTAATAAAAAAAAAGATTATTTAAAATTTAAATTAATGGAATGATAGCGAAGAATTTTTATATTCTTGACAGGTTGAAAAAAATATGTTCTGTGTGATTTTGGAGATTCGGCTCCGAGCCGTGAAAAGCAACATGTCTATTTTAGAATAGGTCCTTAATCATATAGAAAAATGTAACTAGAATTAAGAAGATTCCGAAATAAATACATTAAAAATAATTATATCAAGTGTTCCTATTTCTCTCCATTTAAGCCAGATGGCATAGAACTAGTTAGGGAGTTTTCATTTAGGACTTTCAGATATTTTTAGATAACACTGCAACAGGGATCGAGCTACGCCGAAACCACACCCGTCCCGGCAGTCGATAAAGTATATATAATATTTTGAAAATTTAGAATAATCACGAGTTTTTTTTCTGACGTCAATATATCTCTGACTATTTTACAGGTGTAACCGACAACCTCTACGGGGAAGTGGTCGAGGAATGATTAGATTTAAGTGACAATGATGATGATGACGAGTTAATTGACGGCCTCTTAGACTGTGCAAATGACCCTGACTTTCAAGCTGAAGTATTGCAGAGGGAAGATGTCGTAAATGACCAAGCCCTTCGCGACATCGCACCTGAAGACTGCTGCACTTTTAATTGGAGCAATGACAGAACCACTTTACGGGAAGGACGAGAAGACTTTAATGAATCATTTGGACCGACCTTTGACGTGTCAGAAATGACACCAACTGACATATATGATAAAATGTTTTCGACTGATTTTATAGACATGCTGGTGACTGAGAATTGCTTTGTTGCGTGAACAAGGCAAGCTTTCTCAGTATTCCAGATTCAGCCGGTGGACCAAAACGGACAGGGACGAAACGCACACGTTTTTAGCAACACTAATCTTGCAAGGCTTGTATCTTCAGGAGGAGAAGGCATATTTTGGGTACAACGGATTTGGGACTATGGCCTTCTTCGCAAAGATCATGTCTTGGAACAGATTTGTGTTGCTGAAATCATTTTTGCATTTCGTCGATCTGACTGACTTAACTGACAGAACTAGAGTTAGTAAAATCCGACCAGTGATTTCTTATTTGAACGACAAATTTTCCTGTCTATACATGCCTTCCAGAGAGATAGCTATCGATGAAAGCCTCCTGAAATGGCACGGGAGGCTTAACTTTGCACAAAAAATAGCCTCAAAGGCCGCCCAAGTGGGGGTCAAGACCTATGAGTTGTGCGAATCGTCGACGGGCTATCTCTGGTAGTTTTACGTATATACAGGAAAAGACAGACCGACTGAGTCCAACCCGTCAACTGAAACCGACCGACCGAGACCCACCGACCGGATGAGACCTACCGACCGGATGAGACCGATGAACACATTGCAACTGACTTACATATACCTACGAACGCTACAGCACGCATCGTTTACGACCTCGTAAGACTTCTACTTAACCGAGGACATACAATAATAATGGACAGCTTTTATAACAGTCTATTATTATTGCGTAGTCTAAAACGACAGAAGACTGACTGTTTTGGGACATTACGCCTGAATCGAGAATTCGTTCCCGATTCAGTCAGGATTAAAAAAAAATGACATGCGTATTGGTGAAGCTGTAGCCACATATTGCTCCGATTTGTCCATTATGGTATGGAGAGATAATAACATAGTCAGTATGATCTCAACGTACCATACTCTAGAAATCGGAGCTCATGACAAGTACAACAGAATCAAATACAAACCAAAAATTATCCTGGATTACAACAAGTCCATGGGAGGAATCGATAGGAAGGATCAATTGCTCACTCCATGGAAAGGGTTCGAAACAGGGTATGGTATAAGAAGCTCTTCCGCCGATTGTACAATGCGGCAATTTTTAACTGCTATGTGATTTATTCCTCACATCACAAGAATATATCACATAGGATGTTCCGTGTACAATTGGCAGAAGCGCTTCTTCTACGCCACCGTAACATAGAGTTGACGACAGAACTACGACGACTTAATGTGATGTCGTCAATCACTTTGCCCGGCAAGGCAATTCAGAATCGTCGAAGTCTATTGAACAAAGTAGTAGTTGAATCTAATCATTTCCCAGTTGCCACCGGATCCAAAGAAACCCGATGTCGCACGTGCATCAAGCGCACCAGGAACTCTGGAAGTGCGATGAGTGCAACATTCCGCTGTGCATACCGTGCTTCCAGCCCTACCATAAACCATAAAAAATTATATACAATATACAAGATTTATTTTTTATTTATTTTACATGATTAAAAAACCTGATTATTTATATTGATTTTTATTTCATCACTTATCAATACTTTATTATTTAGTTACATTCCAATAGTCATTTAGTTTTTGCTAAAAATAAATAATTTATAAAAATAATGTTTCATACATTATGTGGTATTAAGTGGTATTAAGTGGTATTAAGTGTCCTTTGCAGCGGTCATTTTGCTGTCACTTTGAATTCGTACGCAATGTCTGATTTCAACCACAATAGGTAGGTAATCTTGGTTCCTTTTATAACGATAAAGATTACCAAGTACTGAAATACTAGTACCAAAAGAAAGCCTATATAATCTAGTTTGTTGTTGTATTAGAAAAATTGGTCTAGAAAATAACAGGTTACATTAACAATCGAAAGAATAAAAAAATGTTAATATTTTATCTACATTTTTCAAAACATAATTTTTTTAATAGAACAATTTTAATATTTTTTATCTTTACTTAGTTTATAATAATAATAATAAAATAACGTGCCCGGTTGCGCAGGAATAGTGGAGTATTACTTGTGTAATTGTTTAGTGGGAAAACAAACATAGTTTGGATGTTGTGCCTATACCATGACTTTAGTTCGGTACGGTAGTTAGTGATAAAAGATTCAATAATACTTTACCCGGTGTAGATTACGTGCAGTTTTTTAAAGCGTAACCGCCAGGACATAAAAGATGTCTGATCTAAGGCCGCAGTGTCACCACAAATAAAAAAAATCATTATTAGTGACAACCTTTCTACACACTTGTCTTTAGATATCATAAAAAATGCGAAAAACAGAATGTACTTTGTAGACTTTGTGTTTCTTCAAACAAACTTAACCCACTTGACACAGACGCTGGACGTACTGCCCTAAATATATAAAGAAGAATGTTTTTTTACCTTTCCCTTTTTTCTTTGAAGATGACAAACCACTAATCAAGAAAATAATTGCTGAAGGGAAAAGAATAATATTTTGTCTGATGAAATGATTACGTGCAACTGTGGTATGAAAAATCATTTAAGTTTTTATATTCAAAATTTCAGAATATCTTTGTTTAATTGTGTAAGTTTACATTCTATTTATTTCTATTGATATTTTAGATGAGAAAACACATCACCCTGGTCGTCCGTTCAGGCCTATCACGACTCAATAGGAACAGCTTAACTTGTCGTATAACAAATTCCTTTCCTCAAAGACACAATAGAATATATATAGTCGGATTGAAAATAGATTTGCAATAAATATATCGTATGTGCACCAATAACAGCAATATGATAAAATTGGTAAAATTAATGAGAGTTTCTTATGTGATGATCGTTACGATTCTGAATAAGACGAACACGCAGAAGACAGAAACTGACGAAATAAGTGACAACACTTTGAAGAAAAGGCCGAAACTGATGAGATTTCAGCTTTTCAGAAACAAATATTGGGAATTTTATCAGTACTGGTATGTCCATCAAATTACGAGGAATGTTATGATCTGCACATACAATTCAGTTAGCCGTCAAAAATGCAATAAACTCGGATCCTAGAATTCAAGTGATTATAAATATGGCAAAACATATTGTCAATTTATTACGCAAACCCAATAATGCAAATCTCTTAGGGCGGGAAAAACTTAAAAAAAACAATCAATTATCGAAATACAAGGTGAACCTCGACATACAATATGTTATTGCGCTTAGTAAATTTGAAATACATTTGTGCTGAATTGTCTGAAGTAAATGAAATCATGTCAGATTTCTTCTGGAATTAAATAAGAGGTATTGAAATGCTTACAGCCGGCTAATGAAGCCACACTCATTTTTCATAAAGAACAACTGACGATTGGCGATTTTTATATTTTTATCGCTGCTATAGAACATCGTTTTGCAGTTGCCCTGCATAGGGCCATGACAAATCGAGAAGCTAAGCTCATCTAAAATGGTGTGGTTATCGAGGCCCATAAATTTAGATATCCGTCTTATTATTCTCCTATCATCAAAACAGATCCAAAAAGCGCAGAAAATTTTAAAAGAGGTATATCTTCAAAGTACACACTTACGAAAATGACACACAACGCGATATTCTGACGATTCATCGTGTGAAATTGTGAATTGGTGAATATAAGTGTCCCGATTAAAGCAGCTAGCGCTTTATACCTTCATGTACTAATTTAGAAAGGCCTCATCATAAGCAATTATATAGGACAACGAATATTTGTAGGGATTTCAAAGAATATATGTATCAGCTAGCTGCAGAATTAATGCTGAACACAGATGGGTCGTAACAGGGAGATCGTTCCGAAAAACATGAGTTTTCAGCATTTTTACAGTGTCAAAAATCAAATTAATGTTAAATCTTAGCTTAAGTATCCAGTCAACATATAATAATTTGGACTTTGAAAGATTGCATAAAATAGATGAATCTGTTTTAATTTCTGGACTGTGCTTACAAAAGAAACTTTTAGTAATATTTTTAACTAAGTAAACCCAGTTTTGCGTAGCAAAATGGAAAAAAGAGCATTGGGAGCTTTCCTAATCAAATTAAGAACTGATGGGACTGGGGACTGGAACTCCCTTAACAAAAATTTAAAAAAAAACCAGGCAGAAAATCTAGTAGGTTCTATCCATCTACTAGATTTTCTGGCTTGTTTTTTTTATTTTCCCTATTTGCCAACTATAAAAGACCCAGTTGCCAACTATAAAAGCAAAAACTATGTCTGTGACCTTACGTCGATGGGTGTTTGAGGTCGTAAACGGTCGATTCGACAGAACATTTTAATGCAGCAGGCGCCCATGTTATGGAAGATATGCATATTTGTGCAGCTTAGATCAATTCATACAATCCAGTAATTGGCTACAGACCGGATACACAAATTAAATTAAATCCTGCATTGGGAATACTACATATACCAAATGAATTGGCATAACTCAGTATATAAAATTTTGATTACATTGAACAAATTGTGAATAAATTGGATCAAATTGATTTTAAATGTTACGAGAGATTTATTGAATTTTATAATTATGTAACTATTTTTATAGTTGGTTTCAGACCACGCAAGAAAACGCGAAGGTCGGCTGACGCCCTGATCGACCGGCAAGAGACGGAGCGAGTGCGGACTCGAAACACGCGCGGACCTCAGCCGACTGCTTGATGCTCAATTTGCAGGCCTAGTTTGTTTTGGCTCCATTTACCAAGCCGGCAGCTGACATGTTCTTTTTAGAAAATGTATGAAAGATCTCCCTTTTCTTGTTGGTAACTATGATTTCTGGATTATTGGCAGCGATTAAGGTGGTGTCCCTCTTTATCTCGCTTTCGTTTCTGCTGTTCTGGTATTTTATCCAATGTAGTAAATATGTGAAGTTCGGGGAGTCAGGGATTTTTCTCTTGAAGAGATACGCTTTCACCCCATCATGTCAGCTGAATATTTGAACCAGGAGGTTGCTGGGGATAATAGTCCCAAAAATCTTATATACCCTCCTGGCATCTGGAAAAACGCCTTTGTCACTTCTCCTGTTGAGGCTTAGTTGTAGCGCTCTTGTTACTCCGTGATAGTGTTGTCACTGATTTTCTTTCTGGCATAAGATAGAGGGAATACGTTATAGGGATGTCTACTTTTGTTTTTTGTTTCAACGGCTTTTGCCCGTTCATCTGCTCTTTTGTTTCCTGTGACGTAGTGTGACCCAGAACAGATTAAATCGCTCCACTTTTTCTTGTATTTTTCTTTGCAAACTTTTTACATGACAACACTGAAGATCACGCGTCGTTGATTTGATGTTTTGTTGTGGCTGACTCGCTAATGATATCATATTGTTGAACATTTTGCTTGTTATTCTTGCTAAAATGAATAAAACAAATAGTGGAGTGCGCTAGTTATTATTTCGTATGATTTCTAAATATAAAGTATAACCAGCTATGGTTAAGGATGCAGAATTTCAACAAAAACAGAATAGTTTACATATTTGTAAATATTGTTTAGGTTTGTTATGCACCTACGCCGTATGCAGTACGGCTACGGTTGATGAGTCATCGTGCTCTGAAATTCACACCACTCACACGTCGCATTGTGTGTACTGACATAGGACACCAGTTTTCCATGAAACCTGAATATTGCTGATTCTACGTTCTACGTAAATCATAGTTCCCACTCATGTGCTGACGCAATACTGTTCATCAGTAATTATATATAAGACATTAGAATTAAGAATATTCACTCTACGCTCGATCGCCGAACGTAACTGTCGTCTTAATTTTAGTAACACTTTATGTTCAATCGCTGAATATAATTGTCATCATAGTTGTAATAATTGCATTACAATAAATTTTCTATAAGTAAAATTGTTTTTTTATAATGAAGTCTGCCGAAAAATTTGTTTTGTTACTACTAAGGGCAAAAATTTTGCGCTTAGTGTTAATGTTCTTGATACTTAATAATTTTATACTTGTAAACTCCTGAATAATGTTGGAACCTACTTACTTATTACGCTCTTGTTAATTTGTTACATTACAAATTTTTATGTCATAAAATGTGTTCTTTTCCCTACAGGCAGTCTCGAAGATGAAACAGGAGATAATGAATTAGCGAACAATTGAAATGCTAACTGTTTTGGAGCAAAAGGATAGACTAAAAACTCAGAACCAATACTTGTAAGAAATAACCATACAAAAGTATTAAACTTAGATAGTTTCAGCATGGATGCTATTCATAATAAAATAAAAAAAAATTACGGAGCGGATGTCGTGAGTCTCTACGTCGCATATTATTAGTCAATGGGTATATCTTCAAGAAAAACTAAAATGAACATTCGTTTTAAAATTTACGATATGAGATATCTGCGCGAATAGATCGGTTTTTACGGACCATAGAATCGAAGAGTACAGAAAGTAAGCAGACAATTTACCTCGATGAAACTTACATCATGGAGGTGCAACACTCGACCTTTGACATGACTCGACTTTGACATCAACCAAATGGGCCCAAGATATTGAAGACAACGTAGAGGAGTTGGACTTCACAGCAGAAACGAATCATCAAGCGTAGGTCATTACGTAGTACGGTGGCATCACGCTGGTTGAAGTCCAAAAGGTGTTCTGAAGCTTTGATGAAGTCGAAACTACTTTGTTAAAATAATTTCCGGAGCAATTACTTCGCAAGAAATGCATTAATTAGTGTGCGAGAAAGAAGAGAGAAGACGAAAGTTATCTACTATCAATACATGTTAACGATGAAGGAGTTGGGTAAACAAGCAAAATTCGCTCTTCAATTCAATCTTCAATTCCTTCCACAATATTTGATATACTGTGGATGGAATTGAAGAGCTTCAGGTAAATAAAGTAATATTGTACGGCGTGACAACATATAGCGATGTTAAAAGAGAAGCTGCAGTTCTACGCAAAAATGAATGAAAATAAGAAAAAAGAACTGCACAGAGAACCTTAAAAACAAATAGGTGGTTATAGGGGCCATGTTTCGTCAAACTGTAAAAATTGCTTGAAATGTTTCAAAATATGTAAACAGTTTGGTCATATTGGATCTAAGTAGGTACTCTCTGATATGAAAATTATTAGTTACTTATAGCTAAGCAGCTAGAAAAAGAAATAATAATGAAAAGTCCATGGAAATGGACATTTCTCCCAGGAAAAAATGAAAGAGGTAATTATTCAAGACTACTATAAAAGATTTGGATAATAAAATAGAAGAATTTTTATTAACATGCATATGATGCTTACTCGCGACCAGTTGAGAATTTTCAACAATGCAAAGGACACATAGAAACTTTATCAATAATTATGTGCCAATGTGTCAAATGCATGGTAGTGTGTGTAATGTTTTATTGGTTGATTTAATGTACTTTATAAGCATTATTATTGAAAAATATCGTTATCTGACCAAGGTGACACATCGAAGGGGAGTAGTAACATATCGCACCAAAAACAGCCTAATCAACTTAAAAATATTGACGTTTTGTTATCGGAGGATAGGTTGCGCATTGCTATGCAACAAGAAATAAAAAAAGCAGTAGAAGCTACAATTACAAGACTGGTGAGTGAACAATTAAAAGACATACATGATAAGGTGTCTAGTTATCAGGACTCCCTAAAATTTATTAGTGATCAATATGAAGTCCTTAAGTCCGACTTGCACAAAAAAGACGAGATCATAACTTCACTGCAAAAGGGAAATGATGCTCTAACGTCAACGGTCAAAGAAAGACCTTTCCCTAGGGCTAAGAACTGTTACAAATCATATCATACATCTTAATCATACTTTTCTTTCGTGTACCAATTATTCATGTAATCAATTAAAGAATCATGAGACTTAAGGATATTAGATATATTGTCGGCAATAAACGCCAAAACAGAAATTATACGGAAAAGTGTTTTTTGTATCGCACCTAAATTATATAACAAATTACCGAAAGAAATTAAAAAGATCGCTTAACTAAAATTATTTAAACATAAATTGAAAGAATATCTGATAGAAAAATGCTATTATAATTTACATGGATATCTCAATGAACTATCAAAATAACGACAAATGACCATTAATGTATTGATATTTTATCATTATTATTATTATTGTGTACAAAATTAATCCCATGAGTAATGTTTTATTGTTGTGATAGTGTATGTGTATTATATGATTAAATTGATATGTTTAATTTCATGAATGAATTCATGAGAACTAATGAGATAATCTATAAAAATATTGTTGCAAGAGATGAAAACATTATGAAATTTAATAATTAATGCGATGAAAGAGGTGAATTTGTTCAAATAAAAACAGAGGATGTAATTGATTATGGAAACGATACCCTTTTTGTAAAGATTCCAAATACTAAAACAAACATAGAAAGATCATTTGTGCTATTTAAGATAATTTTATGTAATTAACAATTGTTTTCGTGATATAAAAAATTGAAAATGTTAACAAACTAATAATGTGTATATTTTCATACCTGTACTGGATAATTGTAGCTGTTTCAAATGCTATAAATATCCTGTTAACACCTTATGTAATACCTACAACTGGAAAAATAAATGATTATTCCATTGATTGATTGAAAATGGGTATCAGTGAATCGAATGATGAATGCAGTAAAGAAATAATTCCAGAAGGAATAGTAGAGGAAGCAAAAACTCTTACACTGAGATTACTACCTAAGTAATCAAGAATTGTATACACAAAGGCTTATAATGAATTCAAAAATTGGAAAAGAAAAAAGGATCAACCTCATTTTGTGAGGATGTCTTGCTAGTTTATTTCAAAGAATTATCATCAAAATTTGCGGCCACTAGTTTGTGGACAATATTTTCGATGTCGAAAGCAATAGCAATAACATTAATATTGGAACTTATATGAATTAATTTCTTTTTTGAAGAGCAAAATAAGACAACATAAAAGTAAAAAGTCCAAAGAATTTCATAAAGATGAATTATAATATTTAGACAAAAAAGTGTTATTTGGGATAGCAGGTGGTTTGCGAAGAGGTGAATTTGTTCAAATAAAAACGGAGGATGTAATTGATTATGGAAACGATACACTTTTTGTCAAGATTCCAAATACTAAAACTAATATAGAAAGATCATTTGTGATTAATAATGTTTCTATGATATATGTAAAAAATAAATAAGTTGCCGCCCAAATGATTGTGTCTCGTCTAGATTCTTTTTGCATTATTTTAATGGAAGGTGCACTTTTCAACCCATCGGAATTGGTTTTAAAACACTTCTGGGTCTAAATTTATAGCTTCATATTTAAAATTAAATGAAGTAAATTTGTATACTGGGCATAGTTTTAGGCGTTCATCGACTACCATTTTAGGCGATGCTGGTGCAGAACTGGCAACCGTTAAAAGACATGGAGGATGGAAATTTACGTCTGTGGCTGAATTACATCTGTGACTTATAATTTTGCGGAAGTAAGCGAAAAATTAGTGACCAGATAACTTCTGGTTGCATTAAAAAAAAATCAAAACCAGATGAACCACAACCATCCACATCAAAGGATTGTAATATTATTATTTTGTTTTAAGCTTTCACGATTTGTCTTCATATTTGTATATCCGCGCGATTCAGTCCCGTTTACAGTATAGAAATTGTATATTATAAATCTATAAAATCTATTGTGTACCTAGTACAACCGCATTTAATTCTCTGTATAATATGTGTCGGTTGGCTGGCAGAGATCTCTTACAGAGATAAGCTCACCGGTGTACTTCTCCTATATTAGATTAAGTCGTATGTAATAAATTTTATGTACATAAAGAATAAATAAAAATAAATAAATAAAATAAATCTGTATTTTATGATCCAGATATTGGTTTGTATATGTCACCGTAAGATTACAAAATAACTCGGAAGATTTAAAGATTGTAAACTGTCAGAAAATTGTGAACTGTACAAACCATTCACAATTTAACGCATTATTTTTCGTTAGTTGTTGTTATCATCTGTTATCATGGAAATAGAACCTATTGTTTGTAAAAACCAATTTACTTTAGAGCTGCGAAAATATTATAGTGGACTTGATATGAATACCAAAAAGTTTGAGTGGACTAGTGAAAGAGTTGATAATGTAATAAAATTGTTGGATGATTTTAACTTTGCAAAAACTTGGAGAAGGCGGCCAACGAATAGGGAGTATCGTCATTCAAAAAAATATGATATAATGAATGTCGGTGACCAAAAGGTCCTTATACTGAAGAGAAAGAAAATCTCAGATCCTGTAGTGCAAATAATTAGTACGGAAGAATATTACGAGAGAATTAATATGGTTAATCCAGCAAAACAAAAAGAAGAAAAATAATTAATCCATCCATCCATCCATTAATATAAATACATGTGGATTTTAAACAAAATTCGCACATCTGGTGCAATAACGTCACAAGTGCCAAAAAAATGCTAAATCGAGATTTTGGTCACAAATGATGTAAAATAATCTTCTAAATCCGTTGCAAAAATGTCGTAAATGTAACTCTTAAAAATAACCGTACACGGCGTGAGTGTCGTTGAGGTATTGGCGCGTTTTATGAGAGTGCCAGTGCGAGAACGTCATGATTGGCCAGTTACGGGGGGGTCACCGCAGGAAGTGTTTGTGTTCAGGTGCAACAACGACGTAAAGGTAATTATGACAAGCTTATTCCGTAGTTGTGGTTCAATAATGACGTAATGTGACATTTCTGACGTTGTTATTCTATTTTTTAATGCAAGCACCTACTAGGATTGTCATTTAATACATTTATGTCATTATTGACCCAGAAGTAATACATAATCTATACAAATGTTTCGATATAATAATACATTATTTCAATAAAAGTATGTTTCATTATTTTTCGTAGGTAGACAAAATTATGGAAGGGCGAGGCAAAAAAATTGTTAGTATGTTACAATTACATAAATACAGCCATGATGTAGAAAAGATCACTGATCCGGAGCCAAGTAAGATTTAGTCTTTTATAATTTTAAGTTTTCTTGTTTATTTTATTACCAGCTATTTTACTGTATGATTTTTTTCTTTAGCGTTATCTACTGCACCCAATTCTCCCTCGATTATAAACAATATTCGTACTAATTTGGAGGTACATTCCGCTACTAATGAATTTGAATCTTCAAGCAACCTTGAAGACCAAAATCAGGTATTGTTTACTGTTTTGTCTAATTTGCAATGTATATTTATAAGTTTTTTAAACTTATACTTATTAAATTTTATTTTTAGCCAATTATGGAGGCAAACAGCGAAAGCTCTAAAAGCGTAAATGATTTTTCTGGAAATGATGATGATAATCAATATGTACCTAGCTCAGACACATCATCTAGCTCTGATAGTGATAGCAGCTCGGATAGTTGTAACCCAAGCAGTGATAAAGAAATTAGTCCAGAGCAAAAACGCAGCCGTAAACGTACACGTAATCCAAGTACATGGAAAAAGAATATTTCTAAAAAATTAAAAAACTCTGGCCAGAGTTATACATCTTTACATACTGGTAGAACTGTAGCAGCTAAAATGATGGGACCTACATGTTCAGAAAAATGCAGATTCGCTTGTTCATTAAAATTTTCAATAGAAATGAGGACTACATTATTTAATTCTTATTGGAAGTTAGGGCTCTTACAAAGACAGAGGGATTTCTTGGGATCTTGTGTCAGGCTTTTTATACCAGCATATCGTAGAATAAAAGATACACGTAAAAAAAATCCAAGGAAACCTAACACATTCTTTTATTTATTCAATGAAACTAAGGAAATTAGAGTGTGTAAAACTTTTCTTATAAATACTTTGGGGATCACTGAAAGAAATTTACGCACAGTAATAGACAGCAAACATGATGACAAAAATGCAAGTATGATTAAAGAAGACGGAAGAGGAAAACACAGAAAGCAAGTGAAACTAGATGATGAAACAAGGCAATCGGTGAGAGATCATATAAACTCGGTTCCGCGAATAGAGAGCCATTATTTAAGAGCTAACACAAGTAGAGAGTTTGTAGATGGAGATTTGACGATTAAAGAAATGCATAGGAATTACACACAGAAGCGTGTGGAAGAAAATAAGCAAGCGGCTGGTTACGATGCATATCTTAGAATTTTTAACACAGAATTCAATATTGGGTTCTTCATTCCAAAAAAGGACACCTGTGATGATTGTGAAGGCTATAAAAATGCGTCTGTTGAAGAAAAGGCTAGATTGGAAACTATTTACAAATCTACAAATCAAATTACATAAAAAAAAATTACATCATACAAAAATGCAAACTGGAGAGCAGTACATTTGTCATCATATACGATTTACAAGCTGTGATGCCGTGCCCTGTAGGAAAATCATCAGCTTTCTTCTACAAATCAAAATTGAATTGCTACAATTTTACAGTAAGTGATACTTTTTTTATAATAGGTATATTTATGAATATTTTATTAAGTATATTTTATATATTTATGAATAGTTTACTTTACTTAAGCACTATGAAATAATTTTAAAACATTTAAATTTACAGATGACGAATGCCAAAGACCAAAAAACCACTTGCTTTTTCTGGCATGAAGGGTTAGGAAACCGAGGAGCCGTTGAAATAGGATCTTGTGTATTAAACTTTTTGGAAGATCTAGCTGAGAAAAGCCCTAATTGTGACGTCATATTCTACTCCGATAACTGCTGTGGACAGCAAAAGAATAAGTAAGAAACTTTGTAGCTTAGTTTCTATTCTCATTATATAATTCTCTCGGCTATTAAAATAATTTTGGTTGAATAATTTGTTTCAGATGTCTTTTGTATGTACTTCTATGCTGTTAACAAATTACAGATAAATTCAATAACACATAAATTTTTAATAAAGGGGCACACTCAAAATGAAGGAGATGCTGCCCACTCTGTTATAGAAAAAACTATTACAAGGGCAAAAAAATCAGGTACTATTTACATTCCAGATCAATATATCGCTTTGATAAGAAATGCAAAGAAAACTGGAAAACCATTTGAAGTTAAAGAATTAAACTATAACGATTTCAAGGATTTGAAAAAACTTGCTGATGAGATCAATATAAATACATCAAAGAATTCAGCTAGTGGATCTATTAAAACGACTGATATTAAAGCTATAATGTTTCTGAAAGGCTCTGACGTATATAAGTATAAAACTACATACAAGACTGAAAATTGGATTGAGGCAAACATTTATGACCAAACTAGGTTATTACGCAAATCTACAACAAGAAGCAATATAAATATTAAAGAAATGTCTTTAAAACCGGCTTATACTTTGAATATTCCTATATGCCAAGGAAAAAACAAGATCTGTTAGAACTTGTACAAAAAAATATTGTGCCTCGTTATTATGAATGTTTTTATAACCAACTGTAGAGAGAAAAGAAATATATATTTTTTAATTACATTAAAAGTATTACTGTGATTATTAATTGTATAAGAATACTTAGTATTAATTGTGCAATGACAGGTACCTAGTTGCTATGATTAAAGATTAAAATAGTGATTAAAAACTGCTAAGTAAAAAAATATGTTCCTTTAATATGAAAGTCTGATTAATGGTTAAGTAAGCATGTAATGCATATTGTTACTCAAAATACTTCAGTGCCATAAATATATGATAACGTTTCATTTTATAATTAGTCAAGTTATTTTTTTTTTGTAAGAAGTGTTATTTTTTTTGATAAATAGTATTTTTTTGTTAGGCCTTTATGGCGTTATAGTACCATAAGTACAACATTTAATTTATCTTTCTGTGCACACACACGTCACAAATGTAGGTAATTAAAATAAAAATAATTAAAAAATACATCTTGGATGTTTTTGTTACTTCCGAAATTACCCAATCTGAAAATTATATATTCTAAGCTACAGTATCAAAAATAAGTAAGTAAATCAAAAATAAGTAATCAAAATACCAAGAGACTATAACTACATTTCGTATTATTAACCTTATAACTTTTAAATCGCTCTCCTGAAATAAATGCCAATTGTTAGATATGACGTTCTTGCACCAGATGAGCGATTAATGGTTTTTTAATTAATTTTAACTTACTAAACATTTTTATGATTTGATATTACTAGCTAAGCGGTTTTGTTCGCGATAAAGCCGGTATTTTTAAATTAAATCCTATGTCCTTTCTAATATCTTAAAGATTATATAGTATACAAAGTTTTATCATAATCGGCTGAGTAGTAACGTGAAACCGTATCAAACACACATTCCCATATTTTATAACGTTAGTAGAGATAATCTTATAAAATAACATTCAGTTATAGGATATTATAGGATAGTATGATAAATAATATTGAAAGAAATCAGCTAACTCGAACATGAAATAGAATTACTTATTTTTTATTTATCTACCCCCATATAACATTTTTGTGTACCTGTTTATTAACAAACCAATGTCAACCATGTTTTAATGCAGGTAGATAGAAGTCACGCCGTGCACTATTTCATGCAATAATTTGCGCTTTATTTCATGATTTAGCGCCAGTTAAACGCGGGTTTATCATACGCCGTGTTAAAAATTTTATTATGGCATTGCATATTATTGCTACTTACTCGGCAAAGCTTGAGCCTATCTGCAATCAGCTTCAACAAGTGGATTTAGACATTAATTCAGTGAATGACCACATTTGCAAACTCATTAAAATAATAGAGCGTCACAGACAAAACCCATCGCAGGAATTTACTGCTATATTTGGAGAACAAAGTTGCAAAGACCTTAATATTGAGGTTAACTGCTAACGAGTTACGAAACGACAGGCTTATCGATCCAACCACCTATCCGAAAACGTTGTGGGATTTTACAAGAAGAGCTTTACATCCCCTAGGTGCCTTGATTCGATCATTTCTTCCTTAAAATAAAAATTTTCTGAAACACATAAAAATGATTTTCTCTGTTACAACTACACCCAAAAATAATAAAAGGCCTCAGTAAAGAAGAATTTCTTGAGCTGCAAGACTTTGAAATTTTTTATGGCGATCTTTTATCTCATTTTATTTCAGAAATTACAACTTGGTTTGAAATGTGGAAATTTCCACAGCCAGCGGCAAATAATATGAGTGGAGTTGATCGATATGAAAGACGACGAGGCAAAAGATTTCTTTTCTTCGGTAGCAGAAGCGATCAAGATTGGCATTAGTCTACGAGTCACAATAGAAAGTAGAAAGATCTTTTAGCACAGTGAGAAGTTAAAAGTTAGAATAGGTCCACAAAAGGTGACGAGCGACTGTCTGGATTATACTTGTTAAATGTCCACCCAGACAAGACGACCAGGGACAATAAAGACAACTTTATAGAAAACGTCATTAATAAGTTCGGTCAAAAACCCCGCCGGCTGTACTTGCTTTTTAAAAGAGAATTGTGTGTGGCAGTAGGCCTACTAATTGTGAATAAAAAAATGTTTTCGGCTTTTTATTTCCATAATTCCTCGAGATTCTTAAGGGGTGCAAGCGCACCTTCGGGCATCCCCCTGCCGGCGCCCATGAATTATAACGATAAGGAGGTGTGAGTGAGACAAAAAACTACAGACGGTGCCTTGTGAAGTGTACTTAGGTTCCCAAAAACAATTAGTTATCCCTCGCCCCGCGTTGTGACAACTACTTACTACACCTTCGTTCTACATCTACATTTTCGCATTTGTGTTTTTGCTATGTCTTATACAGCTGAAGAAATTGCAGACATGCATTTTGTGTGTGGTTTCTGCAATGGTAACGCTGTTTTGGAATACCAAAGAAGATTTCAAGGCGACGCCAGCCTGCTGCTAGAACTTTTACAAATATTCATTTGAAGCTTCGCGAGCATGGAATTCAAGTTGCACCAAACGAAAGTTTTCGACAATTTCAAAGATTGATAGATAAATTCGGTGAACTTAAAGCAGAATCAGTATTTTCTTATCTCGGCGATCTTGTATTCCGATCAACTACTTTTGCCCACATCTTGAAGATTTGCAAGAGATTTTTAAAAGATTGAGATATTACAAACTAAGAGCAAATAGGAAGAAATTTAAATTTGCATGTGAAACAATAAAGTATTTGGGACACTTAATTACACCTGAAGGTGACAGACCCCGAAAAAGTAAAGTAATAAGTGAATTTCCAGTACCTAAAAGACTACCTTTTTTTGAAGTCGGTTAAAAACAATATCATTTTTACAGACTGCTTCTTGGTATCGTCTTGTTCCTTGGTATTATTAGAATTCATTTTCAATTCTACAATTGAAAATTTTGTTAAGTTAATAAAATATCCTAAGGTTTTTTTTCAAAATATATTGTGGTATGATTACTCATTAAAATGTTACAAGAATAAAAAAATCTTAACACCTACAGAACAGATAAATTGAATAATGATTCTTTAGAAACTAAGTTCGTTCGTACCTTGAAACCTGTAACTAGACATCCCCGAATTAAACACTATGACTTAACACGCTGTCTTCATTTGGTAATTATTTTAGACTTCACAGCACTTTCCAAACTTTTTGCCACATAGACCATTGTGGCAAAATGATTAGAAAGTTTTACATTATTGACCCCTAACATGGTAGTGTATTTTACCAATTGTGATTTACTTCATGTGTGTGTTCTATAATTATTTTCGTTACCTCGGGGGTTTACCACATTAAGTGTGACATCTCAAGAGTGTTTCCTCCAACCGTTACATCATCATCGTCGCTAAGCAGCCAGAAGACGTCCACAACTGGACATAGGCCAGGCCCTGCAATGAGCCGTCTCCCAAGTCCTACCCGGTGGACGGATGATCTGGTCAAATTCGCGCATGCAAATTGCAGTTTTTGACCATGGCCTGCGCCTCTCATCTATCACATCTATGGTAATACAATGCAGAATTTTTCATTAAATATATTGTATTGTTTTAAAGAGAGAAAAATCTGTGGTGGATTTTTGGTAACATTACTTTTGGGACCCACCTTCAACTTCTTAATGCTATATGACAATTTAAGTACAATAATTACAATATGCAAAGAAAATTCGAGATCGCTTGATTGTCCACTTTACGTTGACGCCGTAAAGACAGTGTCATCATTGATTTAGAAGTCATAAGCTTAAGAATTACACATAAAACACGTAACACTACAGTTTAGCTGTCAATCTTATTAGATGATAGAGCAGGGATGGCCAAAAAAAAATTTTGTCAAATATGAATCCTACATTTCAGTAAGAGGTAGTGCCACGCTACGTGCATGTATGTAGCCGAATTGGGTTGGCACGGCGGGGAGGTACCTCTCGCTTACACGACACCGGCGTTTAATGACAGCTGCGCTGCCGCGTTACGTGCGGTACGTAGCCGCCTGGCTGTGCGGGGGATGGAAGGAAACGCGGATGTCTATGGGTGCCGGTAGTCTTGAAAATGGTTCCAACTGCTGGTTTGCCCCTTTATACCAAAAAAAAAATGTATCTCATCGGTGGACACCACAACTGAGGCGTTGCTATCGTATCTTCCATATCAATTATATAAAGCCGCCAGTCTAGAGAGCCCTTAAATATAGAAGCTGTTAAAACTGCCAGAGCCCCAGAAGATATCTTCACAAACAAAATTATAAAGCAGGGCCCCATTACGGTAAGCTACACCATGTCCCCTTAAGGTGGTATTATATGGATGTTAGCTCCCAACAAGTTGGCCACCCCTGTTATAGAGGAATACCTTCTGGGGCCATTACTGGAAGTGTCCCCGGCCATATTCTCGTCGCTACTCGACGGGCGCTAGTTGGTTTAGATGCGGTGTCGGCAGATCGTCTGATAACTTCTTCGTCTTCTTACATTTCTTCGGTTGGACCTTCATCTGAAATCGTGAGGATTTATGAATATATTATTATTAAATACCCAGTGCGTTTGGACAAATAAAATTCCGTTGATGACGCTGACGCCCACAAATACCAAAATCCGTTAATCATATCATATCCGTTAAAAATCGACATATGGACACTAAAATATCGATGTTTATCGATCGATCGAAGGATAACCGATATCGATAAAATCTCTATATAGCTGTCCCGATCAACGATAAGCCGAAAATCTATTATAGAAAAAGTCCTTAGGTATACTAGAAAAATATTTTAAAATTCTTTAAAAAAATCAGCAGTCAGTTAGCACTAGCCACTGCGTTCGATAGATCAACACAGGGTGTATATTATTTCGTTTTTTTACTTAAAAAGTACATAAGATATAATTTTTAAAATATGCTTCTATTATCCCTAAGGACTTTTTCCATCATAGGGTTTCGGCTTATCGTTGACTCATGGGACAGCCGTGTAAAAAAAGCTGGATGCAAGCAGCTTATGTCCGTTACTTGGGGCTCTCTCTGGGGAAGACCTATGTCCAGCAGACGTCTACTGCTTGCTAATGATGATGACTGCCCGTACATATTTATGGTACACTTTACGGAAAAACTGTAAGACCTTTGGGTTTGGGCTTTAGCATACTAACTTAAATATATGTCTAGATATTATGCTAATATTAAAAAAAATGGTTAAAATATTATGCATAATGCAATAATAAAAAAAACTATATTTATACCGGCTTCAAAAATCTCGCGAGCCCTTATAAAGCTGCGCTTTTTCGCTAGTAGTGAAGATGATATAGAAAGAGGGCCCAAATATGTACCTTGTGGTGCACCTCTCGCACGTGTCGGTATAGCGACGAGTACCAGCCGAAGGCGGCGCCGCAGCGCTCGCAGCGGTACGGGGTCTCCGTTGTGTGCATGGCGACTATGTGGTAGCGGAGCTTTGCCGCATTCTGCCATAACAATCACACATTTACCAACATAAAGCTGTCTCAACACACCGAAACCGGCGGCTTTATTTTAACGGTGTTGCCGGAGGCTTGTGCCCGCGCTATCTACCTAGCAGAATAAATTAGACAGCCGATGGCTTCGGTATGTAGACAGCATACAGCAATAAAATTGGAAATAGAACTCACAAACAATGCCAATAGTTTTGTGGCAAGCTTTCACAGCTTGAATTGGAAATAGAAATCATAATTCATAAACAATACAAATAGTTTTGTGGAAATGAAAGCTTGCCACAAGTTACAGATACATAGGCAGACTAAATCCTAGCGCCTAGGAAGAAAACTAACAAGTGTCTCAGTACAACGTCATCATGGCTCTGAATTTTATACTTAGTATTATTATTATTATATTACTTTGACTGTAGATAATATACTAATACCTATATAGAGAACTATGACACAAATTATAAATAAATATTAATATGAGGAGGCTAGGCGATTACGTTACGTTTCTCATTAGTGTGCGTTGCAGTATGGAGTTTCATACAAAGAATACTGAACTGCTCGAGACGATACGTTTACGTTCCCTTTCCGAGTTGATAAGTGTGCGGTGACCATTACCGCCGTGCCACAGCCACAGCGTTGCGATTTGCGGCGCGGCGAGCGGCGAGGTGAGCGGCAATACAAGACATACAAAATGTATGCGCCATGCCACAGCCACAGCGGTGCGGCGAGGCAATACTCGACGCGCGAGTGAGAGAGAGACAGACGGCGCCCGCTGCACCGCTCACCGCGCCGCAAGTCGCAGCGCTGTGGCTGTGGCCGGGCCGTTAGGGAACTAGCGTTGTTGACTAGTCTCTCACCTGGTACGACTTGCCGCACACGTGACACAGGTTGTCCTTCTTCTCCTTGTTCCTGTGCACGTTCTGCATATGCACGTACAGCGACGTGTGACACTTGAACGGCTGCGCAAACAAACAATGAATCTATATAAAATTACACGACACCGGTGTATACAGTTGTGCTGTCGCGTTTCGTGCGGGGTGTAAGTAGCCCATGACCCATGGATGAAGGAGGGCAACGTAAAGGTATAACCTATACCTATGCTGTTGTCTATGGGCGTCGGTAGTCATGAAAATGGCTCCGATTTGCAGCCGAATTGGGCCGGCACGTACCTCTCGCTTAGACGAGCCCGGCGTAAAGAGACAGCACAAAGAGACAGCTGTGCTGTCGCGTTTCGTGCGATGTGTAGTAGTAGCGGGTAAGTAGCGGGTGGCCCAAGGAGGTGGGAGGAGGTTTATCTCTATGCGGATGTCTATGAGCGTCGGTAGTCATGAAAATGGCACCGACAGACGTTTGCTCCCTTATACGATAAAAAAAAAATAACTGTACCTTGTTGCAGAGCTGGCACTTGAACTTGATCTTGTTGAGGTGCTCCCAGTCGATGTGGTCGCGCAGCCGTGTCTTGTTCACAAACTTCTTGCCGCACTCGTTACACATGAAACTGACACTAGCTTTGTAGGAGTCTCCCCCTCCCCCCCTCTCTCACGAGTGCTACTCTTTTTCTATGTGTGTAACGTAGTCACGAGCAATAATATATACAGGGTTAGTTTTTGGTCACCGGCCAAATTTTCAGATTTGGCTCAGAATCCATAATACATTCGATTTATGAAATAAAACAAATAAGAAAAATAATATAAAAAATATTTTTGTACCGTACCAAAATAAATACCGTGTAGGTAACATAATAACTCAATATTGCCGCCGCGCGCAGCGCGGATACGATTCACAATCAGCTGTTGAGGTCAAGACAGTCTTCGGGTGCTAATGCGAGTAGGTATATTTACGGACCGTTTCAAATCGATGTTTATGTAACAAAATATTACAAATAAGACGATAAAATTAAAACACACCCTTGAAATGATGTTTATTTTCTTATTTTTACATATGGCCGGTGACCAAAAACTAACCCTGTATTCACACTTTAGTACCTTGTCATAATTTGTGTTATTGAAATTCCGTATTATTTTGACTTGTCAAAGAAAGTTATTGTGACAATGAACTAAAGTTTATACATATTATTGCTCGTGACTGTACACACATAGGAAGACAGACGTAAAAAAGGGTAGTCAATTGGAAAAAAATGTGAGTGTGAGTGTCGGCGCAGGTTTACAGAAGATTTTCTGGCGCAGTTTGCAGTAGATAAGGCGTACGGTCCAGGATATGGTAACGTTTGTAGCGAGGGGCAAAAATTGTGGAAATGTCTGCGGCGGGCGGTGCAGGTTGTGGTAATGTTTGTGGCGGTAGCGCGGATTGTGGTAATGTCTATGGGGAGCGGCGTAAGTTGCGACAATGTTTTAGCGGAGGGCTCAGAGTATAGTGATGTTTCTGGTGGTGGAACAGGTTATGGTGTTGTCAGTGGCGAGTGGTGCAGATTTTTTTTATAGCACAATAGGCAAACGAGCAGTTGGGCCACCTGATGTAATGTGATCATCAACGCCCACAGCCGTAACACCAGGTCTAACAGATGCGTTGCCTTTGAGACAAGAATATGTTCTATTCTTGAAGATCCTGGTATCGGTCCAGAAATACCGAGGAAGGCAGCCGATTCCATATCGAAGTAGTGCGCGGGATAAAATTGCGCTTAAAGCGCACAGTATTGTAATATTGTAAGATTGTGGTAATGTCTGTGGCGGGCTGCGCAGATTGTGGTAATGTCTGTGGCGGGCTGCGCAGATTGTGGTAATGTCTGTGGCGGGCGGCGCAGCTTGTGGAGATACCTGAAGTCGGTCTCGGAGACGTGTCGGCGCGAGCCGCGCAGGTGCTGCCGGAAGGTGGCAACGGACGCAAACTTCTTGTCACAGATGTCGCAGTACAACTCGCCGCTGTCCAGCGCCTGACCACATTGGAATAGTGTTTTAATTTTTTGTGACTCATGCCAACCTCTCGCTTACACGAGACCGGCGTAAAGCGACAGCAATGTTGTCGCGTTTCGTGCGGTGTCTAAGAAGCCGGTGACCCATGGAAGTGGGAGGAGAAAGGAGGGCAGCACATCTGTATAGCCTCTATGCGGATGTTTATGAGCGACGGTAGTCATGAAAATGGCTCCGACTGCTCGTTTGGCCACATAAAAAACAGGAATGTACCTTATGACTCCTCATGTGCCGCCCCAGGTTCGACTTCCATTGGTAGACCTTCCCGCAGCGCGGGCACGGGTATCTGTTCTGACCTTTGTGCAGCACGCTGGAACAACAGATAGTTTTTTAGTAAGAGGTAGTGCCACGCTGCAATGCAGCTGGATTGGGCCGACACACTCGGGAATTATCTCGCGCTTGCATGTTACGGATCTATGGACGTGGGTAACTATGAAAATAGATCCGACTGCTAGTTTGCCCCCTACACTATAAAAAAAATACATCAAAATGTGACGTCCATAATCTAAATTACAAGACGTTATGCTCTTTAGGGCGTACTAACCCCAAAGGGTTTAAATGGACCATGGGCCTATAACAAGGTCCATAACCCTGTTTATAAGCCCATAGAGCAGTCTTTCCCAAAGTGGGCGATAACGCCCCCTTGTGGGCACTAGATGCTCAGAGGGCACCCCCCTCTGAGCATCTAGTGCCCACAAGGGGTAAGGGGCCAGAAACGACACAATTGTCTTTGAATATCAAGGTGTAATAACTAATAAGGGGGCGATACGAAGTAACTGATTTTCAAAGTGGGCGTTAGACGAAAAAGTTTGGGAACCTGTGCCGTAGAGGGAGGGAGATGGATGGGATGGGATCTATACGGATGTCCAAGGGTGTCCGTAGTCATAAAAGTGGCTCTGAGTGCTCGTAAGGCCCCTTAAACTATAAAAAAGTTTCATGATCGATTGAGTAGAGTTTGATCGATTGAGTAGAGTTGATCGATGAGTTTTAGCGTGAAAGCGTTACATACCAATTCACAGTTGTAATATTAGTAGGATTTAGAAGAAAACATTCTAAAGTCATTGTTGTATAATAAAGAAACACTTACCATACAAAAACTTATCTCAAAACGTCTACAAACTATTTCTTTTTTTCCTACGCGACGGCGACGTTGAGTTCAATGTCATGTTTCATGTGGACATATACGGCATGTTCTTTTTTTGAAAAGGCTATATTTCATTAGAGTCACCGCATACATGCTACTTTTGGCATCGGCGATCAGCGATTTAATCGCTTTTTAGAAGCTGAATGCAGCGACCAGACGCTCCCCACCACACACTTGAAAACGCCGAACTTGTTGAGCTGCAAGTGTTGCGTACCGAACATCGGAGCAGTCGACAAAACGCGTGATTCCGATACCCCAACTGAACGCAGAGTCGCTTTATCATGATACAACATGGATGCAGTTGCAAAATCGCCGATCGCCGTTGCTAAAAGCAGCGTGTGTGCTGTGACCCTTATAGTAAAATGTAAATTATTATCAGTGTTTGTTCGATTCGGTGATTGTGTCGTGTGTCGGCTTGTTTTTTATTGTTTCAACAAATAGATTTACTATTACTCTTTCTTTTTTCTTATTTTATTTAAAAAGAATCTTAGCCCCACTTTTTTGTAATATAAGGCTGGTTTTAGTGTCACGCGGACCGTCCGCGCGGACAGCTCCGCAGCCGTCGGCATGGCGCGTCCGTGCCACGGAGCTGTCCGCGCGGAGCGGTCGTCCGTACGGACCCGTCTGCATTACATACTTTAAAACACTCCCTAGCTGTAATACAGTTCGGCATGCGCGGAGCGATCCGTGCGGACGGTCCGCGTGACACTAAAACCAGCCTAAATACGTAAGTATGTCAGTATGTTCTGTAGGTGGTAGGGAGATAGTTTACATCCTAAGGAAGAATATAGGATTTTAGCGTGGAATATTTACATTCCCGTGGGAAAATCATATTCCACGCGGACGACGGTGCGTAGTCGCGGATATGCGCGCTAGGCGTTTTTGAGTAACAGTATGAGCAGTATTAGCTCACTCGGGCGCTAACGCCTGCGTGAGTTTTGTTAGAGTAAAAAGGGGACGCATGCAGGAAAAATGGTAAGAAAGGACCAAAAATATACGTTGGTAAAATAAAAAAATCAACATAATATATTATTATTATTTATTATGTATGTATAAGCTATTTATTGTTATGGCACATAACAACCACCAAGTTAAGAAATGACGGCGCAAACAATTTTTTTTCCCCACACATGTACATAGGCCTTCCATCCATTGAAGTATTTTGGAGAAGCAGACGGTGTGAACCTTCTAGAAAGCTGCTAGCAAAATTGGAGCCGACAAGACACCTCGTACATACACACGACCTCGTGGACCTCATAGATCTTTGGTTACCCTTCTGTCATCCATCCGCTACACGCTCAAACTTTCCTCCCTCGCTTACAACTTTTCCAAAGTATGGTATTCCAGCCAACATTGCCCCACGCACAGCGCCGCCTTGCACTGACCGCACATAATGGTTACGACCACACGTTTATTTCGGGCAGTGCATCGAACACAACGCAATTGTTTGTGTCTCGCCTTCTGGCCCTCCGATGCAGGCTCCGTGTATATCGGGAAGTGATTCCCGGGTTTAAGGCGTGCCAAATGCGCTGGGCGTGGTTTACAAAGTCCCGACGATACGAGCGGGTACCGGCTCAAAAGCCCCTCGGCGACCTTCTGGCGAAAATCACGATGGGAGTATACTTGGTGCATGGGGTTTTTGGTATAAATGATGTAAGCGTTTAAAAGGCTGGTATTAAAAAGCCTCTTAAACACTTTCATGTACCATCCTAGGTTTCGCTTGCGCTCAAGAAGATACATTGATAGCTTTTGATCTTTCAGATCAACACCCCCCATGTATTTGTTGTACTCATGCACCGCTGTAGGCTTTAGGATCGGCTGTCCTGCGCGTATCCCCGAAACAATCTCGGGTTTGTGGTACGTAGAAATTACGGTCACTAATTTCACGTCCTTCCAAGCAACCAACGCGATGTCACCGCAATGTCTAGATACCGTAGTACCTCTCTTCACATTTGGCGTTAAATTCTTTATTGCGAACGGCACTAAATCACGCCGGCGGTTTAATGTGCCCAATACGTCTGTACGACGGGATTTGAGGTATCTCGTCATAGGCAATTGGTTATACCAATTGTCCATGACGATAACGTGACCAACATCCAGATAATCCCGTACAAGGTCCAAAACAACTTTGGCCGTGTGGTTTTGGAAGCCGTATATGGGATCTGGATGTTGAACAGTATCCTTCCCGGTGTACAGGCGATATTGGAGCAGGTATCCAGTCTCGGCTTCACAAAGCTCGAAGGATTTAATGCCAAACCGTGAAGCCTTCGACCTAATGCTTTGTTTCCAGCTTAGACGGCCCTTCCATAACAGCAAGGACTCGTCTAAGCTAAGGTGTTGAGACGGAGTGTATAGGGCTTTAAACCTTTTATTACAGTGATCGACTATTGGCGCCACTTTTTGAATCTTACGGTGGTGCCCACTGGTCAGCAAAGTTTCATTAGGCGAGAAGCGTAAAAATTTGCTGATCAATACGAACCTGTTCCGCGACATAAGTTCTCGGAGCTTTGGCATCTCCAGGAGACCCGTGGTCCAATAATCACGAAATTTGGTCCGGTGACAGAAAGATTGATGTATAAGGATGGCAAAATATCCGTACAACTCTTCGACCGTGAGTTCGGTCCATCCGTTGAGGTAATTTGGAATACTGGTACTGCGATCAGGGTCGGAGAATTTTGAAATTACCTCCCATGCATAACTGTTAGTCTCTCGGACAACCAGCTCCAAAAATTCGCGATCCCAAATTTTGCAAAATATTTCTGCGGGATCCTGGGAAAAAAAAGAAGGGCCGGGTACGCGTGTATACTTCTCCTTCTGGCCGGAGAAAGAAATAAAATCATCCGACCAAGAGAAATTCGTGTCCACGCGTGCTGTTGACCTTGGCGTCGCCCTTGCACTTTCACCACTTTCACGCCTTCCATTACTTGCAGGCGTTCCTCTCAAATTGTCATCACATTCACTCTCCACGCCCACATTTTTATCAATCAGCTCCTCATCCATTCGCTCACATTCCACGGGCACATCCATAACTATCTCAGTCACACTAACATTATTATCATCTACATCAGTTTTTGTGCCGTCATTTCTTATCCATTCGAGGATGAACTTCCACCAATCTTCTTCACCAACTAACACGGTGCGGTTCCGCATTTGACGGGCCTGCTTGCGGAGGGTGACGAGGTCGACGATGTCAGATTCGTCGTCACCTTCTTCTTCATACGTATCGTCGTGTGTGCCCGAGTCGTACGAAATGTCTATTATATCATTTTCTCTAAAAGACAGGGAACGACGACTCTTTGAAGGGGTATTTCTAACTGTGGGAGACTGCATGCCCCGCTTACTCGACTGCGGCGACGCCTCTTGTGGAGTTTTAAAGGGGCTCGATGGCTAAAAAAGAATATTGAAGCAAATTACAGTAGCTACAATAGTTATACAGAGACATGAAACGCACAGTGTGTGCGTCGTTATGTGTACTTACAGAAATTCGTCCGCTATCCTTGATATCCAGGATCGCCTCTTCTCCAACCCTTGCCGTACTACGTGGTGTTGATGTCAGTATGCGACCTTTAGACCCGCTTGGTCCAGCTTGGCATTCATTACCTTTACTGAAATAAAAAAAACATGGAAATTAGTTCTTGAAGCATAAAGTAAATAAAATTATGAGAAAATTCTTGACACGACAATTCCAACGAACCCAAACTCGATAAGATAGGACGGGTAGTTTAGGAGTTCCGTCGCATCACCTCCTGACTCCATCATCAGACCTTGCACTCCATGTAGGGAGAAAGTTCTTGACACGACAAATTCAACGAACCTAAACTCGACAAGACATGACGGGTAGTTTAGGAGTTCCGTCGCATCACCTCCTGACTCCATCATCAGACCTTGCACTCCATGTAGGGAAAAAGTTCTTGACACGACAAATTCAACGAACCTAAACTCGATAAGATAGGACGGGTAGTTTAGGAGTTCCGTCGCATCACCTCCTGACTCCATCATCAGACCTTGCACTCCATGTAGGGAGAAAGTTCTTGACACGACAAATTCAACGAAACTAAACTCGATAAGACAAGACGGGTAGTTTAGGAGTTCCGTCGTATCACCTCCTGACTCCATCATCAGACCTTGCACACCATGTAGGGAGGAAGTTCTTGATACGACAAATTCAACGAAGCTAGACTCGATAAGACAGGATGGGTAGTTTAGGAGTTCCGTCGCATTACCTCCTGACTCCATCATCAAACCTTGCACACCATGTAGGGAGAAAGATCTTGACACGACAAACTCAACGAACCTAAACTCGATAGGATAAGACGGGTAGTTTAGAAGTTCCGTCGTATCACCTCCTGACTCCATCATCAGACCTTGCACACCATGTAGGGAGGAAGTTCTTGATACGACAAATTCAACGAACCTAGACTCGATAAGACAGGATGGGTAGTTTAGGAGTTCCGTCGCATTATCTCCTTACTCCATCATCAGACCTTGCACACCATGTAGGGAGGAAGTTCTTGATACGACAAATTCAACGAACCTAGACTCGATAAGACAGGATGGGTAGTTTAGGAGTTCCGTCGCATTACCTCCTGACTCCATCATCAGACATTGCACACCATGTAGGGAGAAAGTTCTTGACACAACAAACTCAACGAACCTAAACTCGATAATACAGGACGGGTAGTTTAGGAGTTCCGTCGCATCACCTCCTGACTCCATCATCAGACCTTGCACACCATGTAGGGAGAAAGTTCTTGACACGACAAACTCAACGAACCTAAACTCGATAAGATAGGACGGGTAGTTTAGGAGTTCCGTCGCATCACCTCCTGACTCTATCGTCAGACCTTGCACGCCATGTAGGGATAAAGTTCTTGACACGACAAACTCAACGAACTTGTGAGGGAGATACCCTCTCAACTTCCATTCACATCGATCACACACACACACACTTTTAGTAACGCGCATTCATCTGCTTAGTCCCCAAGTCAAGCGCGCGTAAAGAAGTTTTACTTCAAAAAATAAATCAAGCAAACGAAAAAACACTCTGTATCAGTTATCTTTCTCTGCGGTCATTTTGGAATGCACGCACACACAAGAAAATGCGACTGTGTGAGTGTAATTTGATACCTTGTACAGTTTTCGAAGAAAATATCGAAAAGTAGAGACTTAACAAAAACTACTAGTACTACTAATCCTAGAAGATTGTTACTATAAGAATATGCATTTGTAAATATGTTGTAATGCATTTGTTGTTTATCGCTTGTATTACAAAAATTACTGTTGTAGGTAACATCGGTCTGAAAAACTATCTAGTAACGGTGAATAAACATAACTTACCGATATTATCCCGGAAACACTTAATTTATCACAAATAGGAGAGCACGCTGCAACAGATCTCCTGGCAAAAAAGCCGCTAACGCAAGTTTATTTTTTTTTACTAAGCCGAATAAGGAAACATTTGTACTGCCACAAGATTGTATAAAGAATGCTTTCCAAACGTTTCCAAGAACGAAATTAAACGGTATATTCATAAAAGAAATCAAAGACGCTCGCGGGCTTTCAAGGGTTTCTGTACATAGAGGAAAAAACCTAGACTAAACATGAGGCAGTGCAGAGTAACTTACTTAGATGATTTAAGTATGTCTTAAATAATCCTGGTGTGAAGTGATTCAGCACAGTGACCTACACGGTCGTGCTCTCCGGATTTGGATGCAACAATATTGATACGCATACTCACTTCAGATGGTATCTGTATGTCTTCCTCGAGCTGAACATCTTTCCGCACTCCACGCACTGCGGCTTGTCAGGTAATATCTCCTTGCTTTTCGTCCTTTTTGCACCGTTTGTTTGTACCTTCAAAAGATATTATATTATTAATAGCTCCCTTATATTCCGTACACGTGATATCAACTTGTTTTATAAATATTTGTGTTGTTTGGAATAGCAAAGACGTTACGTTATAAATTGGTTGACATAAAAAAATAAAAAATAAAAAAAAAATTGGTTATAAGACTGACGATACTACTATAGGCCCCGCGAATTGCTAATGCGCATTGCCGACATTTTGGTGACGACTGACGTCACACTCAGTGCCGTTAGGGCCTGTCCAGATTAAGCGATTTACGCGCGAGTCGAGATACTAGTTACATATTATGGTCGCTCACACTTATCAACTTTGAAAGGGATCGTAAACGCCTCGCCTAGAAGAGCGAAGACGATACGATTACGTTACGTTTCCCATTAGTGTGCGTTGCAGTATGATAAAACCAGTCATCTGAACAGAGTTTAAGCAACGCTGCCCAGCGAAAACGCGTTTCGAGTTGTGAATACGCACTTTTGTTTTCTCTTGTTGAGTTTTTATTAGTTATATATGTTCGTTATTTATTATCAACACGGGAGACCAATGGCGTAGTGGCAAGTCGGCAAAATGCCACGGGCCCCCAGCCGGAAGGGGCCCCCGATCAGAGGAGATTCCCTAAAAAAAAGCTTTTTTGTATTCTTTCTTTGTGTTCAAAATTCATCGGCTGGGCCCCCCATCCGATGAATTTGCCACGGGCCTCGAGCGGCATAGTTACGCCACTGCGGGAGACTATAGTTAATTAGAGAATGTTCAATGAGTGATGAAAATGTCCCACTAATCAGCCAGTACATTAAAACGTTAAATAGTAATTTACATAATAATAAAATAATTTAAAAAATTGACGACACATTAATAATAACAATATATAATTTGTAAGAGGCAGTGCCACACTGCATGCTTGCATGCAGCCGAATTGGTTCGGCACGACCGGGGAGGTACCTCTCGCTTACACGGGACCGGCGTAAAGTGACAGCTGTGCTGTTGCGTTTCGTGCTGTTTGTAAGTAACCGATGGCCCGTCGAGGTTGGAGGAGAAAGGATGCCAGCGCATCTGTGTAGCCTCTGTGCGAACGTCTATTTGCGTCGGTAGTCATAAAAATGGCTCTAACTGCTCCTTTGCCCCCCTCATACCGTTAAAAAAAAACCATTAATATTCTCTCCAGACCCAACCAATAGGATTAGATAGGGTTTGAAACAGACTATAATACAGTTCGTGCTAAACTGCCTCATCTCGTGTCAACAACCTTTGGCATGGTTCCAGCGTTTTAGATATTTGCAGGGGTCGTTTTTCTTTTTTTTTTTTATGATATAGGGGGCATGCGAGCAGGTGGTTAGTCATGGTCATTATACTTAACAGTAAAGGGTAGGGCCACGCAGCATTGCAGCCGAATTGGGCATCCACAAGAGGTACCTCTCGCTTACAAGATACCCGAGGGTAACTGCTGTGTAAGTATGTGGTGGCCTTTGGGGGGGGATGGCGTTTGCGGTCATGAAAATATCTCCAACTGCTCTTTGCCCTTATAGACTATAAATCCTATGCTATAAAAAACAAATACTTTGTTGAAATTTGGAACATAATATACAAGGTTGATAAAAGCGAGAGGCATTAAATTAAAACACATATACTGTAAGTGCCTACAGTTAATCCGAAACTATTAAAAAAAGTTTACTACCAGTATACGAAAGTAATTTTTTGAAAGTTATATAGAGAAAAAATGTACTCATGCTTAGTTCCGGCTGCTGCAGCGAGCGACAACCTCGCACGGGGTGAATGACCCTGGCCGACTATGAACGGCCGGGCTCGTGATCACAGCGTGTGCGAAGTGAGAAAAATATTAAAAAATTTCTGTAGCTAAACTATTACTCCGATTGATCTGATTTTTGTCGTGTAGCCTGAAAATTATACATTAAATATGTGGTTTCATTTAACGTCACTTGCTTTTATCAACCCTGTTTAGATTACAATCTGTTTTCATAAACAATGTAATACTTTATCCCAAAAAAGGGTTGGCGATATATAATATGCGGGTCCAATTTGTATAAGATCTATATATCAACCTTTCTTTGTTCACTGTAACAAAGTAAAGAGGCATTAATGTCATAATAGACAGCATACACCTCTACTACGTCATGTTCTTAAAGTTTTTTCTTATTTCTAAAGCTCACCTGTACCACATGCTCCTCGGCAGTATGCATAACCAGTTCCTCCTGTGTATGAAATATTTTATCGCAGACTTTACAATCGAATTCCGAGGCCAGATCAGACTCAACAAATGGATCATTACAGTCCATGTCACTACTATCTAAACTGCGTTCATTCTTGATTTTCACTTCTTTCTTGACATTTTCTTTCTTTTTGATCTTTTCTTTTGGAGTCTGAAAAACTTATTTTTATCAGTATGGTATTGGTGTTTCTGTTCCTATGACTATAAATGGCACAACTCATTGTAATGAAATTTTCCCAAATATAAGTGAACAACTCACATATTTTTGAAATGACGAAAACCTCAGAGGTTAGTACAGCAAATTATAACAAATATACAGGCTTAAAGTAAAACATGTGACGATCCCATTAAAAGAATATAGTTCGGATCATTAGCAATCAATTAGCAAAAAAAATCAAATAGCAGTAAATGATCCAAAAATGATCAAAATACAAAAAAGTGAATTGTTTTTAAAAATTGACAAAAAAAAACAATGCAATCTATCACATGTCGCAATCTATCACATTGATCATGATTATACAACAAAGAGATTTGGTAGAGAATTTTAACAATAGCTCTCTCCAAGATTTATATCTTATATATTTAATCAGGATCAAGGAAAAACCGACTTAAAAATTTTAAAACATCATATTTTTTGCAAATTTTTAAAAACAATTCACTTTTGCATAAGCACTTTAGGGTTTCTTTGATTGTTATTGATCTGTACAACATTCCTTAGATGGGGATCATCACCTGTAGGATCCCCAACACATACTTTATTATCATCATCAGGCTTTATCCACTACTAATGTCTAACACTTGATCAATATAATAGCTATTATATTAGTCAGTTTGTACAGGGTTATTTTATGGTCACTGGCCAAATTTTCAGGTTTGGTTCGCAATCAATAATACATTCGATTTATGAAGTGAAAAATAGTGAAAAAATAAATAGATACAATTACTTTGTCCCATGTTGTCAAACATATTTCTTGGTCACCATGTGCCATGCCACCATCACACTCGTGACTCACATTTCGAACAAGATTTCAAATCGATTTTTATTTAACAAAATATTACAATTAGATGATAAAATTTAAAACACACCCTTGGAATAATGTTTACTTCCTCACTTTTAAAATTTTGCCAGTGAGCAAAAAATAACCCTGTATATACTATACTTATTATAAAATACTACACATTTTAATGAGCAGTGAGATACTAAGTTCCACTCACTGGGTGCGCTGATGATTATTATTGTAGTCCCTACTACTACTAAACTTTTGGTAAAATCTCGACTCGACGAACGTGCTGGTTGGGGCCTTCCCCATGTATTATAAAGCCAAACATGAATTTATGAAATTGAACGAATTTTTTAGTAAAAGCGGACAAACTTGCACTGTTCGATGGCTACTGACAACCGTAGACAAACACATAACAAACACACACTCAAAGGAACACTGTAGAAATTAGAATTCAAATGCAAGACTCCCAGAGTGATATCCTATTAATAATATTATAAATACGATAGTATGTTTGTTTGATACTTCTTCACACAAAAACTGCTGAATTGATTTTCATGAAATTTGGCACACATATAGAGGATGGATTAACAAACAGAATAGTTTTTATATCGAAAAATGTACCTATGGGGTGCCATGGGATGATTTTTTATTTTGCACAGTATAGAAATTTACGCGGGTGAAACCGCAGGGCGCAGCTCCTAGAATGTTGTGATAATAAAATAATACAAATTAATTTACCTTTTGTGACGTCGCTTTTCTTTTACATGCTTGTTTCTTTTCCTGTATTTTCTTTTCCAATTTAATCTCATCAACAAACATCTCTGATTCTAAATGTGTATCCTCCTCAGAGGCATTATAACTTATGCTAATAACATTTTGTATTTGTAAATGTGAATGTTTTACAACAGATTCCTCGAGATCCTAAAAATAAAATAAATATGCTGTAAATTATTTAAAGCATTTTCTAAAAGGCAAAGAACTCTAATATGCTCAGGATTAAAAATAGATTCAATAGATTCCGAACTTTAACACCAATTACACTTGGAAGAGCTTATAGAATGTCCGTAAGTGCATAGGGGTATAATTCCCAAGATTTTATATTATCGTTTTTGTGTACATTAGCTCAAACTCACATAGTTAATTTATCACTTTTGGTAGCCAGGGACATAATCTGGGTTGCATAAATATCAACCATATCTTTATTATTTATAAAATTATTAAATTAATTAATATAAATTTTGCTGTTAAATAAGTTCACAAATCTTTCATATATCATGAGAATTTTAAATATGAATTTTGTGTATCCAGTATACTGTATTAAAAGTACATAACATAAGTCCATTTCCGCAAAAAGGAAATGTAGTAGGATTTATTCCCTTAACGTCGCTTCCCATAATGTCGCTTTGCGTTTTACTTCGATTCCCATAACGTCGCTCTTCGCTTGATAGTGGTTCCAGGCACGCCACGCCACATTTTTGGTTAGAATTTGTATAGTTAAAGTATAGGTAAGTACTTAAAGTCAGACATATGAAACCGAAACATAAAATCTTCTATATCAGGCAAAATAAAAATAATATATTGCTATATATCACCATTTATATAAGACTACCATTGGATATGTATCGGATATACATCATCATATATATCTCAAACCCTGTTGCTACAGTGTGTACTGTTATTATTGTATTATAATTATTTGAGAATGGGCTTCTTGAACACTAATAAATTAGAGACATAAGTTAAATTACTTATATTATATTATTATATATTAACATTTAAATTAGTATACATGAAATAATGCTAGCGTTTGGTATACCTCTTGTGCGTATCGCCATAGCTTTGCGTAACACTGTTGTGTTTGATTTTTAAAACGCTGAAACCGTTTAAGAATGGCTCTGCACTCCCAGCATAGATGAAGATACGGTTCTACTAGATTCCTCGTTATCTGTAAAATAATTAAAAAAAAATCTTTTACGAATTAATGGATTTATAATTTATAACTTAATTTTATTTATAGGTACTTTAACTTCACAATTAATGATTCATAATAGAGATGCGCCGTATAGTGGTATGACCTAATAACCAAATACTATTCAGTTTTTAATTATACCAAACCGAATATTCGGCCAAATACTTTGGTTTACCATTTCTTAGTTTTGCCGCATAAACAGATTCTAACATGTTTGCTAAGTTTCGCTGCTGGCTAAATGGCGTGTCGTACCTCACGGCACCCATCCTCTTCTTTGCATTTAAAAAATATGGCACGATTATGTTGCAAACGACAACACAAAATTGACTTATTTTATTATTTATTTATTTTTAATATTATTTATTAGCTTGCTTTATACTCTGCAGTCTGCTCCATGTGTGCAAAAAAACAAGCATCCGGCAAAACAACCATATTTATTACGTAGAAATCAAGAATGTTTAAAAATATTCTTTTAAAACATGCTTGTTTACATCCTCGAAGTTGGTTCTGCAATGCTAAAAAAAAGCTAATGCAAACAATAAATTGTATAAAGTGTTTTGGTAAAATTGTTGTTTATTTGTTAAAAAAAACTTACTGGTTCATTCAGCATTTGTAAATATATATCTTGTAATTCAGTACCCGCAATAGAAATTAAATTTCGACCTGTACACATGCATGTGATGCATAAATCGTCCATTTTATGTATTTTCTATATTCAGTTGCTAATATACAAAATTAAATGTTATTGGAATTTTAAAATCAACTTTAGAATTCATAAACAAAGCAGCGATAAAATAATATGGACTTTCTCTCTAAAAGCTAAACACCGTTTGATAAGTTTGTTTTCTTTGAAGTTTGGAATTTAAAGGAAGCGTCCTTCCCTCTCTTTCACAAACTATTGTCTCTGTGACTGCATGTCAGTGTCATAGACGATAGATTTTTTTATGCAAGTAGATGGTCTCACAAATTATACAGCCAACTGAAAGAGGACATTTTATTTCTAAGCTAAATTACCTATGTTCAATTTTTACCTACTTATAAAGAAATAAATTATTAAATACAATTAATTACTTATTAATACATTTACATTAAACGTATAATACTAATATTTTAATAATTAAGTTTTAATTCATTTGTGTATTTTTTTGTTTGTGGTTTAGGTGGTTGCACTAAACCAGTGATTCTCAACCACTGTGCCGCCATTTTATTGCCATTTTATTAAATAATATCAGTTAAAAAGAAAAAACATATTACATTACATGAATATATGTTTAAATCCGCAAACAAATAAATTATTTTATTATTTGCTTTGCAACGCGTTTTTTTTATATTTTATCTTATTCTTTGTGTGCCGCCAAATTTTGAAATCGTTAAATATGTGCCGCAACAAAAAAAAGGTTGAGAATCACTGCACTAAACAATGATGAAACTCCCTTACGAATTGGACTCATTTTTTTTTCATAATAAAATTTCATAAAAGTTTTAACAATTAAATTTAAGTAGAAAAATACTAACAAAGGTAAAGTTATTCTATCTTTTAGGAGATTGGATGTATTTTTTTTATTTCACAAGAGTAAACCGCTCAAAGTGGCATTTTTGTAGGAGCACTTTTTTTTTTTTTTTTTCATCTAGTTTTATTGAATCGTTAGATTGATTTGATCTAATGCCTCGCCAGAGGCCCAGAACGCCCTAGCATGACGTATCCATTACTAAATGATCTTAGACTTTAATACTCTTTTATGTTACTATATGATGCTATTGTTAAAAAATAGATAACCTGGTTTGTGTGACACAACAAAATTTTCATAATTAGAATGCATTCTAAATAGGGAAATCAAGAAAAATAATCCTGGGTTCCATAACCTTAATTAACACAGCATTTTTTAACTAACCTAACGCCGCAAAATAAGGCTTAAGCCTTGTTCACATTGATCGAGTAATTTAGTCTAGTAGAGTATCGATTATACGTATAGAAATAAATTATCTAATAAAACTGTTTTAAGCTCTCCAAAGTTTGAATGGAAAATTTTTGTTGTTTTTATTAAAACTCAATATTGATCATTAAATAATTGATATGATTACATAAGTCTGTTATTCTAATCATTTAATAAAAATCTATTTAAAATAAAGATACAAGCAGTTACAATTAAAGTGGATGTGAAACACGGTAGCTGTGTAAGCCTTGAGGTTGTTACCCTCTTCGTGTGCGAATGATCGTACCTATCTTTACGGATCATTTCAAATCGATGTTTATTTTACAAAATAATAAAATTAGACGTTAAAATTAAAAACACATTCTTGGGTTAATTTTTATTTCCTCAGTATAAAATTTGGCCCGTGACCAATAAATAACCATAATACCTATATATTTGGCATTTGCATTTGGCAAGCCTCATTATACACTTCATACATTTTATTTCCATAACGTTCCAGATCATTACGTTGATGGTATATCTGTCGTGGTCATGTCGTAGATTTGCTCACTTCACGAAATGGTCAAGAATTTCAGGAAATGGTTACATTTCATGATGTGGTCAACTTCATTTGACCAGATCATTAAATCATCAACATTTTACGATTTTGTTAACCACACTGTCATAAAAATAGGATATCCAAATTGTTCAGTTCTGCTCCTAGGTTTATTGCGCAGTGGAAGGTGGTGGTGATATACTCAGGGCACGAGTCAGAATGAACTTTGTCTGCGATTACGCAGAGCTAAATTAGATTTCAATAGGTACAATTACCTGGTGTCTCCGGGGTCCGGCTTAATATATATCATATTAACCTATAAAACTTATGGCCATAAATTTCAAGTGTGTAATGAGATATACTTAGCCTTCCGTGAAGCAGCAATCGGCCGACAGATGCATCTGCAGCAAACTTCGTCAAGCGGGTTCTTAATTTTTATTCAACTTATAATCAAACACAAATCACTCAAAGTTCAGTTAGTTAGACAATTAATTTACACTCCCGATAATATTAACAGGGAAAACAACACGTAAATTATAGTAGTGATCACAACTCAAATCTGAATGCGATATTAGGCGTCTGCAATTCAAAGACGCGAGCGATCAATCAGCGATGTAACAATAAAACATTACAACGATCTCTCAATAGATTCAACAACAATATCACATGGCCTCTAACACCAAAATCACAATAGCAACCGCGCGGCAGCGACCGACGCGGCCTAAGTGGCCAACACCGGTATTACACATTACATGTGGTTCAGAACACAATTATTATTTAATAAAATCCAGAATATGTTTCTTGTCATTAAAGTCGACTAATAAATTTTTTATTATTTGTATTATTAATAAATTTATTTAATAAAATAAAAATAGGAATTTCAGGAATCAGAATAAAACATTCAGGAAATTTTAGTAAGAGGTAGTTCCACGTTGCATGCATGCAGGCAGCAGAATTGGGCCGGCACGACTGGGGTAGATCTCTCGCTTACACGACACCCAAGTCTCCACCCAAACCTGTCCGATATGGGTAGCCCTGTCCGGCATAGTCCTGGGGATTACAGAAGCACGACAAGGTGGTAGCATCTTCGGGTGGAAAAACCTTCTAACCTAGCCAAGGCTAAGTTTAGTTCTATCGACCCACTACACTAGCTCGTTGCGCTCGCGTCTAATAACAGAAATCATCAACCTTCATAAAAAATGGCGTCATTACGTTCCGTGCAATATAGAAATTATTTACATATAAACATTTAAATCGTTAGGATAATTAACATTAAACACAAATAATATTAAGATTACTAAAACATATTTTTTACAAATAAGCCTGATTTAATGGCATAAATACTATTATGGCCTATAGAGGTGGAAAGAGAAAGGATGGCAGCGCATCTGTGTAGTTTCTATACGGATATCAATGGGCGTCGGTAGTCATGAAAATGGCTCGGACTTCTCGTTTGCTCCCCATAACATAAAAAAAATATGATCAAGCTCTTTCGATAAAAATGTGGTCCCATTTCACATAATTTAAAATATGTATATAAAAATAGCAAAGCTGTGGGCAGGAAGTGGGAAAGGTTAGCCGAAGATCGAAGCCAGTGGCGTGCTATGGGAGAAGCCGCCGTCCAACAGTGGACTGCAATAGGCTGATGATGATGATGATAATATAATAGTAGATTATGCAACTGTCGTATAATGTGTGAGTTTTTGAAACGAGCGAAGCGAGTTTCAAAATAGTTAACGAGTGTTTTAATACCCGTGTTATATACAGTTGCATACACTACTTTATCTTCACTAATGCAATTAATCAATTAATAAAACATTGCGAAACATTAAATTCAAGCGTACGTGTATTGTCGAATTGGCCGCCATTAAAATCTAACCAATGAGAGCGCAGTTGCAGCGCGCGCAGGGCCAATCAGGAGCGAGCGCGCACTGTTAAGGATTTTGACATAAGGCTCTCTCACCACTCTCTCTCTCTCTTTCTCTCGCTCTCACACAGTGTTATAATGAGATTTTACGATATCGATTTGGATATTATAACATCATGTCAAATTGCTTAAATTGAGTTTTTTGTTGTCTGAGCTATAACAGTAGTTATTATAAGTCAAGTATTGAAAACATAAGTAGAATGTTACAACATTAGTGTAGATAAAAATAATTAAGCATATGCTTAGTTGTTTTTATAATGCTACTTACTGAGACTAGTATAATTGGTTTAGAAAGCCAAAATTTTTATAATCCAACCGTCAAAACCCTAGTTCTTTTCAGTTATAGTCCATGGACTTCTTCTGCATAGTCACCTTACTATCTTAGTTTGTTTTATAACCTAAAAAGAAACATCATTTAGTTGCCCATATCGAGAAACTATTTCTTGTCATTGATCTACCCAAATCACACCATGATGTGACTATTAGACAGTGTAACATTTCATAAAATGTGACCATTTCATGAAATTCACGAGCATTTCATGAAGTGAGCAAATCTACAATATAGCCGCGACATATCCACTGTTATTTAAATGAATTATTCATTACTAGCTGTGCTATTACTATATTTATTTATTATTTCGGGATAAAAATTATCCTATGTGTTAATCCAAGTTACTCTATGTGTGTGTCAAATTTCATGAAAACCGGTTCAGCAGTTTTTGCGTAGAAAGAAACAAACAAATAAACAAACAAACAAACATATAAACTGTCGCATTTATAATATTAATAGGATATATTAATAGGCGAGTGTTAAAAAAACTTATGTAATGAATGCATATTAGATTTTAAAGTAAGTAAGCTTTGTGCGATAAAAATATTAATGAGGTGTTATGCAGCGCCGGATTAAGCTCTGCCGGGGCCCGGGGCTAGGAGTAAAAAAGGGGCCCTTTTATGGGCACAAAAATGATCGACATAATATAATATCGTAAAAAGAATAGTCTAATTATCGTAAAAAAAATAGCATATTCTTAATGCCGATAACTATACTGTATGTATTTTTATAAGTTTTCACGTATTGCTGAAGTATTTCATTATTACATTCCGGTAATTTACAATTATGTGATTGAAATTAAGTGATCTCGATAAATAATTTTAAAATTCAGTATCTTTTAACAAACTGCCGCAATTAGATTTTATATACTTACCTACTTATTCAACAAGTTGCCTTTGTTTATCAAAGTAATGTAAAATGTTAATAAAAAATATGCACCATTGCTGACATACAGCAATGCACTGGTAATTTTGTGATGCCCTTTTTGAAGAAGTTCAAACGTTGCAAACTCGTCAACGGCATTTGACACTGCTGTATTTTGAGCAGCTTAGAATTTTTCCCTGCTAAGAAGTAGTCCAACTTTAAGAAATTTTGGAGAATGGCGATGATGCAAAACTTCTAATAACGATCCTGATAATTATTTTCTCCGGGAGAAGAAGATCACGTCAACGCAAAGGCCGTTTTAGTTACCGCGCGAGAGCTGCCCTCGATTTCAGAGTCGCGAGGAGAGGAGCAGTTGGTCCGTTAAACCATTATGATAATAGTTCAATTAGTTATTATAATCTTTTTCATATCGGGGTGCATGTCTTTCAACCGAGAGAGAGTTCGGTACCCCTTTCGACCTCAAGCTGCCCGACGAAGAATCATAGCAATCAGACGAAGTGGTATTGGACTTCTCTTCGTTTCTGCAGCAATAATTTAGGTCAGAAAGGAACTCCCCCGAAGATGCTGCCACATTGTCATGGTTGGGGGGCATGCGTGCCTCTATGATCCCCAAGGGTATTCAGGGCAGGGCTAGCCATACCGGACGACTTGGTGGGAGAATAAGGACTAATAGCAGCTTCAATCAGGGTACTCCCCCGTTCCTCTTAATCAGCAGAGGGCTGCGTGGATTGGAATGAGTGGCGGGTCTGATTTGGACATTGGTTACTGATGCCAGGGGTCAGGGTGGGAGCCTGTCCCTATAGCATAGTTCCGACGTCGTAGTAGGGACTCTTCAATGACAGCCGGACAGTCTCCAAGGAGGAGAAGTCTGGCCTTTACACCGAGGCAAGCCTGCAGCTGAAGGGATCCCTATTGCTTGGATATTCGGTAGGTACCCTCCAACTATAGCCGCCGAAGGCACCCAGGGGTTTAGTCGATATTGCACTAGCAAATGTCGAGTCGGACATAGGCCTAGGGGCCACCCGGGCTCCTAGGTATCATATTTAAATGCCCCTGCGTCTACAAAAAAAACAAGGTCCGAAAAGAAAGACAAGCTTAAAGTTACCTCAATAACTTAGAGAACGTCTGTTGTGCTATGTAAGGTTAAGCGTTGACGTAAAGCAGAAACTCGTAAGATACGGGGACATAAGGGTGCCAGAGATTAACGAATGATATGATGCTATCATTTTGTCCAGTTCCTCACAGTGTTGTTTGGTAATAACTTGTGATAAACACTACAAACGACAACATTCTACCACATATCACTTTGGACTTTGATTTCCAGGTTGTAGGTGTGAGGGAATACAGAAGCTGGTATGTGGCTTTTGTTCGAATTTTAGGGAGCTAGGAAGCTTTTTACTTTGCCAGTTTCACCCAAACAGAAGATCCATTTGGGAAAAATTGGCAAAGAGAAAAATCTTCTTGTCGTAACGATAATAATTTATTGATGTGGTATATATTATGGTGTCGTTACATTATAAAATCGCCTGTTATTTGTATTGGGAACTGCGATTGTGACAACTTCAAAGTTCTTTTATCAGATCAAAACTCCCTAGCCTGAAGTCTTCAAACCGCATTCCTCCTATGCCGCAGCTGAATGCACTTTACAACCACTTATTAAGGGCCAACCCACACGTACCACAACCATACGACGGCCACAACCACACCACGTTGTCGGGCTCATATTTTGTATTGAAAATTAATAAAGTCATTCACACGTACTACATTTTGCAGTCATTATCGGCCACTTGTGTGATACCGACAACATCGCAACGACGCGACGTCGCGACCACGTCGCAACTACAACGCAACCACAAGCGACACCGAGAACTAGTGGCCGACCACATCGCAACCACAACGTTGCGTCCTTGTCCTTGCTCATTCTAAATTTATTATAAAACTTCTTCTTGAACCTTTTAGTATAAGATAATCAGTACGAAATTGGCTTTGACTTTAGTTTTCCAATAATGTACCCAATAAACTCTTTTTTGACGATTACGCTGACGTTGCTGTCGTCTTTTTCTTAATAAAAGCCATAACAAGGACAGCAATAACAAATTTTCCTCTTCGAATTCCATGACTTTGTTCGTATAACGCGTGATTTCTCGTCAGTGTCAGCATACGACGTAACCACATCGCGACGACAACGCAACCACATCGACATTGTCGGAACCACAACGCAACCACAAAAAGTGGCAGCGACACTATTCACACGTTACCACAGCTTGACTACATTTTAACGCTGCGATGTGGTGTGGTTGTGGTACGTGTGGGTTGGCCCTAACCATTAAACAAGTGATTAATTTAAAAAATAGACTTCATAAAGTACCTATAAAATAAATTTAATTTAAAAATTTTGAATAGCAATGAGTAAGGTTATGATATATTATTTTTATGCATGTAATGGTTGAGATGTAATGCCTTTTTGTCTCACAGTTTCTCAAACATTTAATGTTGAAAAATAATAAATAATTATTGCAATAATTTGTCCTTATTGAATTTGAAATTTGATTTAACTGATTTCAAGAATCAGGACACTGTCCGGCTGCCATACTTAGGTATATTTTTTTATTACTTTAAATATCTGACAATAAGTTTTCATGACACATGGGGGCCCCTTGACTCGCGGGGCCCGGGGCTATAGCCCCCCCTAGCCCCCCCCTAGATCCGGCGCTACTGAGTTATGCCCATATTTTTCTAACAAATAACCTTTGAAACGAAAATTCTAAATGAAACTAACATCTCATTTTGTGGCCGCAGCGCAGCGTCTTTTGGACTTGAATGGTGGCGCGAACACTATAAGAATCTTTGTCATCTTTTCAGTAGAAAGACGTTTACTGAGCTCAGATGGTTTGTATTTGTTTAAACAAAAGTAAGGAATAAGGAATTTTTATTCTTCTGTAATATATAATATATTTAGAGATCACTACTCGCATCGGCTTGAGAAGATTCCTTCTCTTTATGTTTTAGTTTTTTCTTCTTCGATTTTTTTATCTTTTTACGATTTGGATCTTTTTTCTTATGCATGTCATTATATTTTAATAGCTTTTTGTACATTTTTAATAATTGCTTGGCATCTTTTTCCATTTCCTTTGTAACTTCTTTTACTTCTTCTTTTTCAGAGACAGGATCGACATATTTTGTAGAGCCCTCTAAAGTATTATATTCATCTTCAGTTCCTTCTACTTGTTCTTTTTCCTCTACGACAGGTGTTATCATTTTAGATTCCTCTAATTTTTTCTTTAATTCTTTATTTTTTTTTCGTATAGCATTCAGAATACTTGATGTTTTAAGAACACGTTTAACTTTTTTACTATCCAAGTATCTATCTTTCCATGATATATTTTCGGAGCTACCATGTTCGGATTCTAACTGTTCATACTCTTTGACGTCATCATTTATATTCTCCCTAATGGTATCATCTACTTTTGCCGAAAGAGCTTCAATTTCAAAAGTTGTTGGTTCCTTAGATAATACAGACACTCCTTCTACTTCATAACAGGAAGAATTGTCAGAGAGTTCATAAATTTCATTGACATCATCATCTTTAACAGGTGATATTACTATATTAGTTTCAACTTCAGTGTCCGTATTTTCATCGTTGGATTTTTTAGGTTTCCTTTTAGATTTTTTCTCTTTTTTATGTTTGTGCCTATCGTCATCAGAGACGGACGACATTCGTCTTCTTATATCATCGCTGCCTTCAACTTCGGGGCTATCTCTATCTGAAATTTCTCCTTGAGATAATTTTCTTTTTTTACAATCCAGTTCATATTCTTCAGTATTTACATCAGCAGATTCTGTTAAATTGTCTGAATTTTTATCTACAGATTCTGAAACAGAGATATCATCTGTAACTTTGCTGTCTTGTGACGTTTCTTCAGGTTTTTCATCATCTTGGTTTGGCACTTCATCTAAATTAGCTGAATTTTCGTTACTATTTTTGAGATCGTTACAATTAATAGTGTCCTCATCAGTTATCATGATTTCATTGCTCTGAATGGTGTCGATTGTATTTGTTTCGGCTTTATCTGTATCAATTGTATTTTCATCGGTACTTATAGTTATGTCCATGGTTTGTAATTTATTTCCTTTACCTTTACGTCCCAATGAGTCTTTATGAGACGTAATTTTTTTATGTACACCATTATCACAATCAGAACTATCTTCAGAATTATTTGAGGAACTAGAAACGCTGTCATAGTTTTTTCTATCAAGATCTTCAAGAAGATCCATTTTCTCTGTGTCAGAAAGTTGAAGAGTTATTTCATCGTGATCACTACCATCCTTCTTATTCATTTTATGTTTTGTTTTCTCCTTTTTCTTAGACTTCTTTTTGGACTCTTTTATTTTCATTGTATCAATTGTAATTATATTTTGGGTACTATCTTTTTTACTTTCTGGAGAGATATAAGAAGAGGTTACAGTCTTGGGTTTTTCACAAGAAACCACTTTATTTCTGTTAAGTTTTATCTTTCGAGTTTGTTTTGTTTGTGGAACTGTTATTACTAAGTCATTAATACGTTTTGTAACAGTCTTGGGATTTACTGCTTCGGTAATCTTCTCAGGGGATTTTGTAAGTAGTTGAGCTGTAAAAAAGTATATTATTTATAAATAATGAAAAATAATAATATTAATTAATTAAATAAAAATAGTAACTATACATAATATAACATCGGTCTGTTTTCAATTACACTTTTTGATGCGGCTCTACTATTATGTGGTGGATACACTAAATAATCGTAACCTTGACGTCTATAACCAATGAAAATGCCTCCCAAAGAACTGCAAACGCTTGAGATGAGACCGATTAACACTAAGACCCACCACAATTTAATCCTCACTGGACATTGCTTTACAACCATTTCCAAAAAAACCGGCCAAGTGCGAGTCAGACTAGCACACCGAGGGTTTCGTACCAACGAAAGGTTTTTCATAGCGTTTGTGTGAACAACAGAGTTGTATTTGCGTTTTTGTATTATAATATATATCTCAAAAACTAATAATGATATCTCGCTCAAATCAATCGTTGAAAGTTTTCATTGAGATCTACAGAATACATATTTTTTTAGATTTTTCACCCTCTTATTTTAAAAATTAGTAGGGATACACACACACATACTTATTTTTCCACTTTAGAAGCGTCTATCTTTCAAACAATCGATTTCCATTCATCGTCTTTTTGAAGACCTATTCATATATACCCCTCACATACAGATTGGAAACAAAAAATTTTTAGATTCAGTTCTATGGATGGAGTGCCCCCCTTTATATTTTATTTATTTATTGTTATTTAAAATTTGAATAGCGGTTCTCAGAACACATCAATCTACAAAGTTTCAACTACGTAGACTCAATAGTTTCGGAAAAAAAATACCGTGACATACTGATGGACGGACAGACAGACAGACATGACAAATGTATAAGGGTTCCGTTTTTTGCCGTTTGGCTACGGAACCGTAAAAATGACCCCTTCTATAGGTGTTGTACAATTACGTCGCAATCTTGTCAGAATCAAATTCACAGTTTTCTAATGATTAAATTTTCCAGGTACTGCTGGATACTGCTTGTCAGAATCAAATTCAGTTTTCTAATGATTAAATTTTCCAGGTACTGCTGGATACTGCTTGTCAGAATCAAATTCACAGTTTTCTAATGATTAAATTTTCCAGGTACTGCTGGATACTGGATTTGATCATATTAGGGATGTTACGTGACATTCAATACCGTCATTTCAGTATCACTTGGTCTGCACTAAGATAAACATCTCTAAATTAAGGCCAAACAGCATCAAAAGTAAATCTTTATTGCTACTGTAATTTGTTATTTATATGTTTGACTTCACTGACTTTTGAATAGATTAGGGGCTAGGGGTAATAAAGTTGAATTTTTAAAAATATAAAATAATCTAACCATTAAGACGTTCCGTATCAGGTTTTTCATCTTCACTACTGATTTCAACCACTTCAGCTGGTTCTTCTTTAATTTCCACTTCATCTTCTGATCCTTCTGCCGCCGATTCAGCTGCCTCTGATGCTTCTGATAAAATAACAAAGATATTTCAAGTTCAAGAAAATATACAAAGACTTATCGTATGGTGATATATCCTCATATATCAAAGCACGGCCGAAACTACTAAGTAAGTTAACACTATTATTGTGTTTATTATAGAAATTCTCCTGTGGTAGGACTACTGGTAGAAATCTCACTATGGGATAAGTAGTACCTTTGTACAAGTGTTTATAATATTAAGATTGTAATGTATGTTTTCCCTGTGTACATTAATTATTAAATAAAGAAATAAAATAAGAAAGGAATTTTAGAAATTTTACTCCTAAGGGAGTAATTAATCTATAAATATGTCGTGGGTGAAACCAAGAGGCACAGCTGGTCTTGGTATATGAAGTAGAAACCGATTATAAGATAGATTTGTTAGAACAGCGAACCTTTTGGCAGGCCACAAAGCAGCAAAATAAACCAAATGTGGGCCAAACTTGTGATAATAACCCTTATGATCAATTCACACCAAAAGCGCGGCGGTCATATGAATTTCAACTTTATAATAATTACTATAATACTTATTATCGCACGAGAAACTCTAACGAGACGCGCGGATTCCCGCGAAGTCGCTGGAATGCGCGAGAAGTCGCTGGAATGTACGATCAGTACTATAGTAATGAAAATAAAGTTGAAATTCATATGACACATAAGCTGCGCTCCGTTTCGCAGCGCTTCGCCGCGCTTTTGGTGTGAATTGACCCTTATAGCCCAATATACCTCTACATATAACTCACTGGTCAAAAAAAGACATTCACGGGTCGCAAGGAAGACGTCGGCGGGCCGCGGGTTGCCGACCTCTGGATTAGAATATCAAAATGGGTAAAAAAAATCAACTATATGGTCACAGGCAATTCCTCATTTAATTTTACCAATAGAAATATGTTTTCACATATATTTTTATTGGGAAAAGCCATAAATTATCATTAAAATTACTTGCAGATTTTTAATTAAATGTTGATTATAATGGGGATATTGTTAAAAATGTGGTACATTGTGCATGATAACGAAGATTTATATAAAAAAATGTGTCTTGCCTATAACTGACTATTGGTTTTAATAATCTAAATTACTGGTCCATTAAAGGAAACTACCATTGGCTTCTTCTTCAGTAAACAATTATACATACTATTAAGTGATTGATCTTTCTGAAGTTGAGCTCTAATAGCCCTAGCGCGAGCCTGCAGTTCGAGCAGTTCAAGAACAGTTAGTCCAGCGCGTGATGCTCGATTCTTTTCCTCGCCACTGTTTTCCTTCCTCTTCTCAGGGTCTTGTGTTTTATGCTTATTCTTCCTTTTTTTATGTTTATGCTATAATATACAAATGAAAATCAGAACAATAACAAAATAAACAGTAGAAAGTGAAAAGTTTATTCAGTATAGTATTTTTAAGTTCTACAATATTATAAGGGGGCAAATGAGTAAAAGAAACATATTGATGTCAATTGACTACCAATGCCCATAAATATCTGCACAAATGTTATGCAGACACTGCCTACTTTCCTCATTCGCTTCAATGTGGCACCAGAAACGCCATGCAACATAAATTACTGAAATGTAACAGCATAGCCTTCAGTTTTGCATCAGTGATCAAGGGGTATAAACCAGTGGCCCATGGAGGCGCATTTGTATAGCCTCTATGGGCGTCGTTAGTCATGAAAATTGCTTCGACTGCTTGATTGCCCCCCTATACCATAAAAAAAAATGTAGTAATGCAGGCACAATTCGTAGCAATGGAGCATTACACTACCTCTTATTAATCAATTATTATTATTTTTAGCCTGATATGTCCCACAGCTGGGCAAAGACACCATTCATATTCCTTCCCTTTCTCTCTGTTATTTGATAGATAGGGCCAATTCTTTGACGACCAGGCTGGCGCAGAGGTATTGGTCCTGGATAAGCGGAACATGTTGCTCCGGGGGTCGCGAGTACTCCCTCGACGGATCTCCACCTTGTTGTGGTGAGTGCTTAGTAACCGTGGCTTGAACCACCATGGTGAAGCCAAGAGGGTTCCCAAGAGAAGACTCTCTGAGTGGGTTTCCCTACGAGCCCGCTCTGGATGCGTCCATGTAGGAGGGGTCGCGGGAGGAGAAGTGTCTCGGTGTGTCATAACCGTGCACCCTGTCTCCCGCAACCAAACGGCGGCGCACCGTCAGATGCGTTGGCGGTGGGGCCGCAGGGGTAGAGGAGATGCGGTGTGTCGTCGCCGTCTTCCCTGTCCTCTGCGGCAGTTCGATGGTTCGCCCCTGTCTGGCCTTTTCACCGAGGCCAGTCTGTCGCTGGAGAGACCCTGTTGCTTGTAGATCTGGAGTTCTCAAATTATAGCGGCTGAAGGCACCTGTAGGGGTTTAGTCGGTAGGCGAGCCTGACGCTGTATCTGGTTAAGCCACCCTGGCTCTTGGGTAGCGTACGTAAAAGTATTCCCCTGCATTACCATAAAAAAAGTGCCGCGGGTTCGAATCCCGCCTAGGTTATATGTATTTCTATAATAAAAATCTTAAATATGTAAAGTTTCTTAAATTGATAACAGTAAATATATTTCCGTTGTCTAGTAACCGTAACCTAAGTGCTTACGGTACTCAGCATGGGGCTAGACTAACGTGGTGTGTAAAGTCCACAGATATTGTTATTATTATTAGATAATCCTCCATTATAGGTATAGTAGTAGGGGTAAGTGATGACTTTGACCCATCTGCCACTAATGAAAAACACAAGTTATTATTTTAGTATTAGTTAGTAGGTACTTAAAAAATATGAGCCACACAGACATCTTACCCTTTTATTTTTAGAACTGTCCTGACTTAAAATTTCTTCATCTGAAGATATACTATCCAAGGAAATTGTTTCCAACTGTTCTGCAGATGAGCTTGATGACTCTGTATCAGACGGTGGCTCAGCCCCATCTAATATTGCACACAATCTCTTTGAGCTAATTCCAAGTAGCTATAATGAAAAGAAAAATTTGTGAGTTATAATACCTTGAATAAATTAGTGTAACTTATACTTATCTCACAAAATATCCTTTTTTTTGCAACTTGCGATTTTAGTAAAATAATCCTTCAAGCAAGTAGCTAAACACCCATTATACTTAGTACATCCCTTATTTTATAGGTTTTATAAACTGTTTAGGAAAAATGGTAATGATTTCATCAGAGATCAGATGGAGTTGGTTGTAACCATACTTTGCATTAACCTTCTCGTAAATTATGCGTTTCTATTATTTCGTTCAGAATAACTTGTCAAACATAGATTGACAAAAATAGTATAAAATTTGACAGGAGTCGTTTTGCACAATTTGGGCAAGACAAATTGAGCGAGATGTCCCCTAACCCTAAAAATACACTAAAGCTGAAATGACATTTCCTCTCCACTAGTGTCAAGTATGCTATAGCCAAATTTTATTTTATATAATAGAGGGCAAAAGAACAGGTAGTCTGCAAAATCAGGCTTCTTGCAGACGCGTTGCAAGTCTTTAAAAAAGAGGTATGCAGTAATATATTAATCTCACTCCTTAAAAGCCCAATTTTTGTGCAGACATTTTTTAATACCATCCAATATCAGAACAGAATAGCCAGTTCATAAAACATTTGAGTAAAAAGTATAGGAATTTTATTTTGTGGCTAGAATTAACAGGATAAATATTTTTTATTTAAATTCATTCAACTTCATAATTATTATGTTCAATTTGGATGGATACACATGCAAAAAGCCAAACTATTTTAGCCAGCGAACTCAGCAGGCCTCTATGGCCTTGCAAATTTTTATTTATTGCAGAATTATATACATTGCTAGGTGTGGCGGCACACCGGCTTCACCCGCGTTTAATTTAAACGAAATCATTGATATTCCATATAAACTTGGCCTCCCTATTTTACCCCCTAAGGGGTTGAATTTCTGAAAATCTTTTCTTAGTGTTCGCTGACATCATAAAAGGAAACCGTGTACCAAATTTCAAGTTTTCAGGTACTGCAGTTACGGCTGTGTGTTGTCTATCAGTCACTCAGTAATGAAGAGTTTTATATATTAAGATTATAAAATTACTAACTTCCTCTGTGCATAGCTCCTGCAAGTCATCTAAGGATAAATTTTTAACACACTGAGGTATCATCGCTTTTAAATCTTTCGTCTTAATCACTGAAAACACTTGATGCATTAATTCTACCCGGTCGTGAATATAGTAAGCCAAATCATGCTCTTCATTGTCTTTAAGTCGAAAAGTCGATGTCTCCGGAATGTCCTGATTTATTTTAATTCTGTTCATGCGCCTCATTGTGATTAGTTTTAATTATAACACAAATGTGGAAAGCTTTTTGTTATTTTTTTCCATTTCCAATACAGAAATAGCTCTACGTAACTTCGATTAAATTCTTATTTCAATTTTCAGTTCACAAACTATTTATCTCTTAGGAGTTCTGACAAATGACAATGATAAATATGACAAAACTCTAGTCAATTGATTGTTTGTATGTTTCGTCCTTACGTACAGGCTAGGGAATCATAAGACCATACCGCCACTTCTTTAGTTGTTTATTTATTTATTTACACTTATTTCCTGGATTATGTTATAAGTCTTCAGTTTTATAATGGGCGCCAGGAGACGCGTGGCCCCTTGGCTGCCATTTTCCTAAGTTTTTCCTATATCAGTAGCTAAAATTATCAAAAAAATATATAGTTTATTAATAACCAGAAGCTTTTTGTGTTATTGTAATTTATGAATTTTCAGTATTTGTTATTAGAGCGATAACAAAAATACTTAATCGAGTTTTTATGAAGACAATATTAGTATATTCAATGATTCCTCGCTTATTTTGTCAGTCACCATCATCGGACATTAGGCAAAAGGATGCAAAAAAAGTGTTCCATACAGAACGTGTATTTTTTACGATTTGGCTTGGATTGGATATTATTTTTAACATTTAAAAGATTTTTACATTTATTAGGTATTCAACTTTTACTAAATTGCGTTTTTGAACGAAGTCTCACTTTGACAATTGACTTCGACACACACAACAGATTGTCAAAAAATCGAAAGAAGAACATTTCTAAAATAAAATGGGGGTTGATATATTATACGAATCTGAAAATTATATCGTTGTTAATAAGCCACAAGATGTATATATTAATTCAGACGATGAAGAAGAAAAAGTAAGTAGCATATTGACGTATTATATGAATACCGCAGTTTAAAATTTTAGGTTATGTTATTATTTATGTTGTCAATTGTCATTTTCTAGGGATGTGCGTTACATAATAAGTAAAACATGTGTAGCTGAAGTTTATTTATTTATTTTTTAAAGACACCAACAGTACAAACGTTATACATTCACATTACAAACAGATAAAGATTACACCTGACGTAGGCTATTTGTATATATTTTAATAATATTATAAATGCGAAAGTTTGTATGTTTGTTTGTTTGTTTGTTACTCCTTTACGCAAAAACTGCTGTACCGATTTTTATGTAATTTGGCACACACATAGAGGGTAACGTAGATTAACACATAGAATAGTTTAAATCCCGAAAAAATGTTCCTATGGGATGCCATGGGATGATTTTCCACGATAGCGAAATTTACGCAAGTGAAACCGCGGGACGCATCTAGTATATTATATAAGTAACTATAGTTATCAAAAGTTGTAAAACTTATAATTATTTTCAAAGAATTTTCAGTGTAAAATTTAAATATAGTTTAAAGTTTAAAGATTTAATGCTATTTCACAAGAAACTTACTATATTAGGCATCTATTGGTTTGCAATACTTTGAATTATTTACGGAGAAATTAAAATAATTATTATTCATGCGCGATAACTTAGGACTTGGTTGGAATGCAGGGTGCCCCCACACTTCCCCGATGTTGCCCTATTAAGACGACACTCGCACAAGTAATGGAATTTATTAAACAATTAAAATTACAGAAAAAGTCGTTACTTGATAACATTAATTTGCTAAGAGCTAAAGCTCAAGATATTGTATGATTTGTTACCAATAACAAAAAATCTGCCGCTTGGCATTGCAGCTGAATCAGCCTTTTACTTCTAAGCAGTTACCTCTTAGTCACGTCGCGTTGTCGCGTGATTTTTTTGTTTTTGTTTTAATTGTGTGATGTCTGCGCCGCGCTACCGCAGTGTACGATTAACTGTAGAGGAAAAGTTGCGATAACGCGAGGCGCGCGTTGCGTTGTCGCAACGTCGTGCACGTCTGCGCTGCGCATACGTTCATCGAACGCCTACGCTGAACAGACGCTAGTGTGAAGGCGCTCTTACCCACATTTAATAACGGCGTGAAGGGGTAAAATGGTTGCTGTCAGCAATCGTGTTAGCTGTAGTGCTTCGTATAGCTGGTAATTTTCTGGTCGCTCATGTGGGATGAAGTAAAGAAAGACCATTTAATTCTATCACTTCCTGTTGTGCCGACAATCAACAACTTTCAACCACTTGTTTGACTTCCTATGCTATTGTTGCGAGCTTTGATTCGGTTTTTTCAGAATACCGTAACTTTTCACATAGCATCATTAAATTCTCACCTCAAAAGTTCTTCGAATCCGCTGCATTTCGTCCATAGGCTGGATTATGCGACAAGTGGGGTGTTGTGCATCGCTAAAAATAAGTCCGCAGCCGCCGAAGCTGGCAAACTGTTCGAGAAACGGCTGACGAAGAAATATTACTTGGCGATTTTAAGGGGGCATTTGGATTTTGACGTGGCCGACATTGATTACGCGGTCGGTAAGTAGGATTATAAGCATAGATATCAACACGAAATCACTTTTATATCATGATTATCTTAAAGGCGGCCATTTCAATCACATTACAAAGTCCTCCACGCGCTTGGTAGATTCAAAATTAAGCCATAGTCGTGCGCGATAAGTTGGAACGTCCTCTCCGCTCGCTGTCACCTCACCTCCCCCGATGTCGCTATATTAGGGCATCGACTTTGACCAAGTCAAGTCAATCAGTGCACCGCGCCGGGTCGGAGGCCGTCCAACTCTACGCTTTCCAGCGCGGGCCGGCCACTCGACTATCTTTCTTCCCCAGCGGTTTGCGAGCAATGTGGTCACCAAATACCACTTAATGCCCACAAAACCATCCCCTCTCGTTAGCTCGAGTGCAGGCGATGACTTAACTGCTTACATCAACAATGCAATATACTGGTTTCGTGTCCGCTTATAAGTCCCTGCATGTCAACGGATCATCATGTACGGATCCGACCAGCTCCAGATCTGCTTTTCAAAAAGAGGGGAGGAGGAGGAAATTGGCTGCCCTCTAGGAAAGTACGCAGAAGTCCGCAGGACTAGAATAGCCGCTCCTACTCTACGCTGCCCGGGGCAAGTGCCCACCCTAGATGCTGGGTCTAAATTGAGTGTTGTGTTCCAGGCGTGGATCAGAAACCGGACTGCCAGCACAGGATGAGGGCTCGGACGCGCGCGGACGAGCCGTGTGCGCAGGCGAGGGATAGCAGCACGCGTCTTCTACTGCTGGAAACCGGCCACTACTGTGGAGACCCCGTGTCTGTGGTACTCTTGAAACCTTTGACAGGTAAGAGCGAGATAGCAAGCATACACGGCACTATTTCATACAAGTTAGCAGTGGCGATCGGCGATTTTACGACGGCATGGATGTTGCATCACGATTTATCGACTCTCTACGTCAGTCGCGGTATCGGAATCGCGCGTTTTAGTGACTGATCCGATGCATCGATACGCAACAATCACAGTTCGATTTAGTCGCAAAGCGACTAAAGGTCGCGTTCGGCGTTTTTAAATGTGCGGTGGGGGCGTCTGGTAGCTGCTTTCAGTTTCTAAAAAGCGGCTAAATCGCCGATCACCGGTGCTATAAGTAGCATGTGTGCGGTGCCTCTAATATGCGTTTGATATAACTTGTGTGGGGTGCTAACACAGCTCCTATAGCAAATGCTGTTCAGGGGTTCTTGATGACAATATTAATATCTTTAAACGAGCAATTCTTGTATATTTATATATGTGTAATCAGGATCTCGGAAGCGGCTCCAACGATTTTCATGAAAGTTACAGATTAGGGGTTTTTCGGCTCAAGGAATCGATTTATCAAGGTCCCAGGTTCGAGAAAAGCTCGGTTCTCAAGATATAGACATTTTAAAAACCGCGTTTTAAGAAACTAATATATAATATCAGCGCTATCTATATTATATTATATATAATTATGGTTTTTTACTCCTCAATAGATGGCGGAATTCTTCGTATTTAATTTTTTATCCGAGCGAAGCTCGGTCAACCAGGTACTTAATAATAATATCAGTGGACTTAATACACCACGTTAGCATAGCACCTTGCTAAGTACCGTAAGGACATGTGTTACGGGTACTGGACAACGAAAACATATTTAGGGATATGTTTTTATAAATTTAAGAAATTTTATGTTTAATAATATTATTAAAGAAATACATATACCTAATACATAGATAAACATCCATGATCTAGGCGGGATTCTAACCCAAGACCCCTGGTTCAACATGCTCTGCTTATCCGTGTCCTGTACCACTGCGCCAGCCTGGTCGCCTTGATATAGATCATACTATCATTTCGAGAATTAATCACAGCTTTATCTCATGTAGACAGTTTCATAGAGGGGTTATTATCAATGGTTATGTACAAATTAAAGTGATCTTTCAACAGGTTAGATGTAGGTTTGGCTTCATCCATTTTATTTCAACCTTGCTCAAATATATGTATGTTAAAAGTTTTGTAGATTGGTACACTGTATAATGTTTTTCTATAATATTTATAAACACGTTAGGGGCCATCCATAAAGTACGTCACACTAATTTCTTGATTTTTTGACCCCCCCCCCCTTGTCACAGTTGGTCATATTTGTGAGACAATAGTGTGACGTCAAATATTATATTTTTTTAGTTTTTCGATAATACTTCAAAGTTCGTAATTTAATATTTAGTTTAAAATAGATTAAGAAATGTGACATCACGAAATTTAGG